>JBBGZY010002318.1:0-174644 GCA_037952925.1 Lithobates clamitans
GGAAAACTTCCTGCCTGGGTGAGAAGTGTGAGGCTCGGCACATCGGGGAAAACTTCCTGCCTCAGTGAGAAGTGTGAGGCTCGGCACACGGTGGGGAAAACTTCCTGCCTGGGTGAGAAGCGAGAGGTCCGGCACATCGGCACACGGCGGGGAAAACTTCCTGCCTGGGTGAGAAGCGAGAGGTCCGGCACATCGGCACACGGCGGGGAAAACTTCCTGCCTGGGTGAGAAGTGAGAGGTCCGGCACATCGGCACACGGCGGGGAAAACTTCCTGCCTGGGGGAGAAGCGAGAGGCTCAGCACACGGCGGGGAAAACTTCCTGCCTGGGTGAGAAGTGAGAGGCTCAGCACAATCGGCACACGGCGGGGAAAACTTCCTGCCTGGGTGAGAAGCGAGAGGCTCGGCACACGGCGGGGAAAACTTCCTGCCTGGGTGAGAAGTGAGAGGCTCAGCACAATCGGCACACGGCGGGGAAAACTTCCTGCCTGGGAAGTGAGAGGCTCGGCACATCGGCACACGGCGGGGAAAACTTCCTGCCTGGGTGAGAAGTGAGAGGTCCGGCACATCGGCACACGGCGGGGAAAACTTCCTGCCTGGGGGAGAAGCGAGAGGCTCAGCACACGGCGGGGAAAACTTCCTGCCTGGGTGAGAAGTGAGAGGCTCAGCACAATCGGCACACGGCGGGGAAAACTTCCTGCCTGGGTGAGAAGCGAGAGGCTCGGCACACGGCGGGGAAAACTTCCTGCCTGGGTGAGAAGTGAGAGGCTCAGCACAATCGGCACACGGCGGGGAAAACTTCCTGCCTGGGAAGTGAGAGGCTCGGCACATCGGCACACGGCGGGGAAAACTTCCTGCCTCAGTGAGAAGTGAGAGGCCCGGCACATCGGCACACGGCGGGGAAAACTTCCTGCCTGGGTGAGAAGCGAGAGGCCCGGCACATCGGCACACGGCGGGGAAAACTTCCTGCCTGGGTGAGAAGCGAGAGGCCCGGCACATCGGCACACGGCGGGGAAAACTTCCTGCCTGGGTGAGAAGCGAGAGGCCCGGCACATCGGGGGAAAACTTCCTGCCTGGGTGAGAAGTGAGAGGCTCGGCACACGGCGGGGAAAACTTCCTGCCTGGGTGAGAAGTGAGAGGCTCGGCACACGGTGGGGAAAACTTCCTGCCTGGGTGAGAAGCGAGAGGCCCGGCACATCGGCACACGGCGGGGAAAACTTCCTGCCTGGGTGAGAAGTGAGAGGCTCGGCACACGGTGGGGAAAACTTCCTGCCTGGGTGAGAAGTGAGAGGCTCAGCACAATCGGCACACGGCGGGGAAAACTTCCTGCCTGGGAAGTGAGAGGCTCGGCACATCGGCACACGGCGGGGAAAACTTCCTGCCTCAGTGAGAAGTGAGAGGCCCGGCACATCGGCACACGGCGGGGAAAACTTCCTGCCTGGGTGAGAAGCGAGAGGCCCGGCACATCGGCACACGGCGGGGAAAACTTCCTGCCTCAGTGAGAAGCGAGAGGCCCGGCACATCGGGGAAACTTCCTGCCTGGGTGAGAAGCGAGAGGCCCGGCATATCGGCACACGGCGGGGAAAACTTCCTGCCTGGGTGAGAAGTGTGAGGCTCGGCACATCGGGGAAAACTTCCTGCCTCAGTGAGAAGTGTGAGGCTCGGCACACGGTGGGGAAAACTTCCTGCCTGGGTGAGAAGCGAGAGGTCCGGCACATCGGCACACGGCGGGGAAAACTTCCTGCCTGGGTGAGAAGCGAGAGGTCCGGCACATCGGCACACGGCGGGGAAAACTTCCTGCCTGGGTGAGAAGCGAGAGGTCCGGCACATCGGCACACGGCGGGGAAAACTTCCTGCCTGGGTGAGAAGTGAGAGGTCCGGCACATCGGCACACGGCGGGGAAAACTTCCTGCCTGGGGGAGAAGCGAGAGGCTCAGCACACGGCGGGGAAAACTTCCTGCCTGGGTGAGAAGTGAGAGGCTCAGCACAATCGGCACACGGCGGGGAAAACTTCCTGCCTGGGTGAGAAGCGAGAGGCTCGGCACACGGCGGGGGAAAACTTCCTGCCTGGGTGAGAAGTGAGAGGCTCAGCACAATCGGCACACGGCGGGGGAAAACTTCCTGCCTGGGAAGTGAGAGGCTCGGCACATCGGCACACGGCGGGGAAAACTTCCTGCCTCAGTGAGAAGTGAGAGGCCCGGCACATCGGCACACGGCGGGGAAAACTTCCTGCCTGGGTGAGAAGCGAGAGGCCCGGCACATCGGCACACGGCGGGGAAAACTTCCTGCCTGGGTGAGAAGCGAGAGGCCCGGCACATCGGGGGAAAACTTCCTGCCTGGGTGAGAAGCGAGAGGCCCGGCACATCGGCACACGGCGGGGAAAACTTCCTGCCTGGGTGAGAAGTGAGAGGCTCGGCACACGGTGGGGAAAACTTCCTGCCTGGGTGAGAAGTGAGAGGCTCAGCACAATCGGCACACGGCGGGGGAAAACTTCCTGCCTGGGAAGTGAGAGGCTCGGCACATCGGCACACGGCGGGGAAAACTTCCTGCCTCAGTGAGAAGTGAGAGGCCCGGCACATCGGCACACGGCGGGGAAAACTTCCTGCCTGGGTGAGAAGCGAGAGGCCCGGCACATCGGCACACGGCGGGGAAAACTTCCTGCCTGGGTGGGAAGTGAGAGGCCCGGCACATCGGCACACGGCGGGGAAAACTTCCTGCCTGGGTGAGAAGTGAGAGGCCCGGCACATCGGCACACGGCGGGAAAACTTCCTGCCTGGGTGAGAAGTGAGAGGCCCGGCACATCGGCACACGGCGGGGAAAACTTCCTGCCTGGGTGAGAAGTGAGAGGCCCGGCACATCGGCACACGGCGGGGAAAACTTCCTGCCTGGGTGAGAAGTGAGAGGCCCGGCACATCGGCACACGGCGGGGAAAACTTCCTGCCTGGGTGAGAAGTGTGAGGCCCGGCACATCGGGGAAAACTTCCTGCCTCAGTGAGAAGTGTGAGGCCCGGCACATCGGCACACGGCGGGGAAAACTTCCTGCCTGGGTGAGAAGTGTGAGGCCCGGCACATCGGGGAAAACTTCCTGCCTCAGTGAGAAGTGTGAGGCCCGGCACATCGGCACACGGCGGGGAAAACTTCCTGCCTGGGTGAGAAGTGAGAGGTCCGGCACATCGGCACACGGCGGGGAAAACTTCCTGCCTGGGGGAGAAGCGAGAGGCTCAGCACACGGCGGGGAAAACTTCCTGCCTGGGTGAGAAGTGAGAGGCTCAGCACAATCGGCACACGGCGGGGAAAACTTCCTGCCTGGGTGAGAAGCGAGAGGCTCGGCACACGGCGGGGAAAACTTCCTGCCTGGGTGAGAAGTGAGAGGCTCAGCACAATCGGCACACGGCGGGGAAAACTTCCTGCCTGGGTGAGAAGTGTGAGGCCCGGCACACGGCGGGGAAAACTTCCTGCCTGGGTGAGAAGTGAGAGGCTCGGCACATCGGCACACGGCGGGGAAAACTTCCTGCCTGGGTGAGAAGTGAGAGGCTCGGCACATCGGCACGGAAAACTTCCTGCCTGGGTGAGAAGCGAGAGGCTCAGGACATCGGCACACGGCGGGGAAAACTTCCTGCCTCGGTGAGAAGCGAGAGGCCCGGCACATCGGTACGCGGCGGGGAAAACTTCCTGCCTCAGTGAGAAGTGAGAGGCCCGGCACATCGGCACACGGCGGGGAAAACTTCCTGCCTGGGTGAGAAGCGAGAGGCTCGGCACACGGTGGGGAAAACTTCCTGCCTGGGTGAGAAGCGAGAGGCTCGGCACACGGCGGGGAAAACTTCCTGCCTGGGTGAGAAGCGAGAGGCTCGGCACACGGTGGGGAAAACTTCCTGCCTGGGTGAGAAGTGAGAGGCCCGGCACATCGGCACACGGCGGGGAAAACTTCCTGCCTGGGTGAGAAGTGAGAGGCTCGGCACATCGGCACACGGCGGGGAAAACTTTCTGCCTCAGTGAGAAGTGAGAGGCCCGGCACATCGGCACACGGCGGGGAAAACTTCCTGCCTGGGTGAGAAGCGAGAGGCCCGGCACATCGGCACACGGCGGGGAAAACTTCCTGCCTGGGTGGGAAGTGAGAGGCCCGGCACATCGGCACACGGCGGGGAAAACTTCCTGCCTGGGTGAGAAGTGAGAGGCCCGGCACATCGGCACACGGCGGGGAAAACTTCCTGCCTGGGTGAGAAGTGAGAGGCCCGGCACATCGGCACACGGCGGGGAAAACTTCCTGCCTGGGTGAGAAGTGAGAGGCCCGGCACATCGGCACACGGCGGGGAAAACTTCCTGCCTGGGTGAGAAGTGAGAGGCCCGGCACATCGGCACACGGCGGGGAAAACTTCCTGCCTGGGTGAGAAGTGAGAGGCCCGGCACATCGGCACACGGCGGGGAAAACTTCCTGCCTGCACTCCCCTCCCCCGAGTATTACACTCCCCTCCCCCGAGTATTACACGATGGTGACAGACCGCACTCCCCTCCCCCGAGTATTACACTCCCCTCCCCCGAGTATTACACGATGGTGACAGACCGCACTCCCCTCCCCCGAGTATTACACGATGGTGACAGACCGCACTCCCCTCCCCCGAGTATTACACGATGGTGACAGACCGCACTCCCCTCCCCCGAGTATTGTATGATGGTGACAGACCGCACTCCCCTCCCCCAAGTATTACACTCCCCTCCCCCGAGTATTGTATGATGGTGACAGACCGCACTCCCCTCCCCCGAGTATTGTATGATGGTGACAGACCTCACTCCCCTCCCCCGAGTATTACACTCCCCTCCCCCGAGTATTGTATGATGGTGACAGACCGCACTCCCCTCCCCCGAGTATTACACGATGGTGACAGACCGCACTCCCCTCCCCCGAGTATTGTATGATGGTGACAGACCGCACTCCCCTCCCCCAAGTATTACACTCCCCTCCCCCGAGTATTGTATGATGGTGAAAGACCGCACTCCCCTCCCCCGAGTATTGTATGATGGTGACAGACCGCACTCCCCTCCCCCAAGTATTACACTCCCCTCCCCCGAGTATTGTATGATGGTGACAGACCGCACTCCCCTCCCCCGAGTATTGTATGATGGTGACAGACCGCACTCCCCTCCCCCGAGTATTGTATGATGGTGACAGACCGCACTCCCCTCCCCCAAGTATTACACTCCCCTCCCCCAAGTATTTCACGCACACTTCATCACAGAATGACAGAGAAAACGTTCAGCGAATCATCAATATAGAGAGACAAATATAATGGGAACCAATCAGAGGGCACCTTTCACAGAGTTGTCTGCTAGGGAATGATGGAAAGTGGAATCTGATTGGCTGCAATGAATTACAGGACTGGAAGGGGGAAGGGAAAGGATGGGGGGGGGGTCTGAGGGAGGTTATGGGGGACGGTACAGACGGGGGAATAGAGGAGAACATTGAGGGGTCCGGATATCACCCCCAATACACCCGACAACTGTCATCACCAGGACAGAAGATCGGGGAGCAGTCACAGGGGGGTCTCATAGGGGTAAGAGGGGGACACAGGGAGGGGTCTCATAGGGGTAAGAGGGAGACACAGGGAGGGGTCTCATAGGGGTAAGAGGGAGACACAGGGGGGGGTCTCATAGGGGTAAGAGGGAGACACAGGGGGGGTCTCATAGGGGTAAGAGGGGGACACAGGGGGGGGCCTCATAGGGGTAAGAGGGGGACACAGGGAGGGGTCTCATAGGGGTAAGAGGGAGACACAGGGGGGGGTCTCATAGGGGTAAGAGGGAGACACAGGGGGGGTCTCATAGGGGTAAGAGGGGGACACAGGGGGGGGTCTCATAGGGGTAAGAGGGGGACACAGGGGGGGGTCTCATAGGGGTAAGAGGGGGACACAGGGGGGGGTCTCATAGGGGTAAGAGGAAGACACGGGGGGGGTCTCATAGGGGTAAGAGGAAGACACGGGGGGGTCTCATAGGGGTAAGAGGAAGACACGGGGGGGGTCTCATAGGGGTAAGAGGGAGACACAGGGAGGGGTCTCATAGGGGTAAGAGGGAGACACAGGGAGGGGTCTCATAGGGGTAAGAGGGGGACACAGGGGGGGGTCTCATAGGGGTAAGAGGGGGACACAGGGAGGGGTCTCATAGGGGTAAGAGGGGGACACAGGGAGGGGGTCTCAGGGGTAAGAGGGGGACACAGGGAGGGGGTCTCATAGGGGTAAGAGGAAGACACGGGGGGGTCTCATAGGGGTAAGAGGAAGACACGGGGGGGGTCTCATAGGGGTAAGAGGAAGACACGGGGGGGGTCTCATAGGGGTAAGAGGGAGACACGGGGGGGGTCTCATAGGGGTAAGAGGAAGACACGGGGGGGGGGTCTCATAGGGGTAAGAGGAAGACACGGGGGGGTCTCATAGGGGTAAGAGGGAGACACAGGGGGGTCTCATAGGGGTAAGAGGGAGACACAGGGGGGTCTCATAGGGGTAAGAGGGAGACACAGGGGGGTCTCATAGGGGTAAGAGGGGGACACAGAATGGGGGACAGACAGTGAACTAGAAGTACAAATGTAAGATGGCAGACATAGGATTGCTGGAAAAGAGAGAACGGGGGGGTACAGTATACAGGGATCGGGGGGGCACAGTATACAGGGATCGGGAGGGCACAGTATACAGGGATCGGGGGGGGTACAGTATACAGGGATCGGGGGGGGTACAGTATACAGGGATCGGGGGGGGGGCACAGTATACAGGGATCGGGGGGGGCACAGTATACAGGGATCGGGGGGGGCACAGTATACAGGGATCGGGGGGGGCACAGTATACAGGGATCGGGGGGGTACAGTATACAGGGATCGGGGGGGTACAGTATACAGGGATTGGGGGGGTACAGTATACAGGGATCGGGGGGGTACAGTATACAGGGATCGGGGGGTACAGTATACAGGGATCGGGGGGGGTACAGTATACAGGGATCGGGGGGGTACAGTATACAGGGATCGGGGGGGGGTGCAGTATACAGGGATCGGGGGGGTACAGTATACAGGGATCGGGGGGGGCACAGTATACAGGGATCGGGGGGGTACAGTATACAGGGATCGGGGGGGTACAGTATACAGGGATCGGGGGGGTACAAGACTCCCCCATAACTGTGTAGTGTAACCATGCTGAACACAGCACAAGGGGAGTATATATATAATATATACAGGGAGGGGGATGGGGGGTATATATATATATATATACACAGGGAGGGGGATGGGGGGTGTATATATATATATACAGGGAGGGGGAGGGGGGGTATATAGAGAGAAGGTGAACACTGAGGGGGGGGGGTATATATATATATATATATACAGGGAGGGGGAGGGGGGGTATATAGAGAGAAGGTGAACACTGAGGGGGGGGGGTATATATATATATACAGGGAGGGGGATGGGGGGTATATATATATACACAGGGAGGGGGGAGGGGGGTATATATATATATATACAGGGAGGAGGGGGATGGGGGGGTATATATATATATATACATACAGGGAGGGGGAGGGGGGGCTCTGATGACAGATCTCAGAATCCAACACTGGGGGGTCCTCCCCTCCCCCCTCCCGGGAATATACAGGGGGGGGGAGGGTATTATGTATACATCGGGTATATAGAAGACGGAATATAGGAGAAGATGTACAGAGATCAGTATATATAATATATATCTATATAGAGGGGAGGGGAGGACTCACCCTGCATGCTGCTGATGGTGCTGTGTGGCCCCTGAGCCCCGGGGGGCCCCGCTCCTCCTCCGCTCTGTCCGGGGTTGGAAGTCGCCATTGTTATATATGAGATTTCAGATGAAGGCTGCAATGCAGCAACCCCCACTGTGCGCCCCGCCCACTATCCCGGCCGTGACGTCACAGGCCCCGCCTCCATCTCTCCGCTCTTCCTCTCCTCCCACCGACCCTGATCGTGACGTCACACAGGAACCGACTCCTCCCTCCACTGCACTGCAAACTCCTAACCCCGCCCCCTGCTCCACTTCCGCTCATTGACCACGGAGAGGTGGAATGAGTTCTCTAGGCCACGCCCATCTACACCACCTCCCCCGAAATGGACGTGACGTCCTTCCGCCCCGCCCTTTGCTGGTTATGGCTGTGACGTCACCTCGGGCCGCGCCCCCCGCGTCCTTGTTCCGGTTCCGCTCCCCGCCCCTTCCCGCCTCAGCTGCTGCAGAACCTCTTGTCACTCACACGCCTGTGGGCGTGGCTAAGACTGCTACAGGCCCTCCCCTTTCCTGTCAGTCACAGAGGCATGAGCTTCATATCCATAGATCACAGCTGCTGCAGAATCTCTTCTATCCATAGATCACAGCTGCTGCAGAACCTCTTCTCTCCATAGATCACAGCTGCTGCAGAACCTCTTCTCTCCATAGATCACAGCTGCTGCAGAGCCTCTTCTATTTATAGATCACAGCTGCTGCAGAACCTCTTCTATCCATAGATCACAGCTGCTGCAGAACCTCTTCTATTTATAGATCACAGCTGCTGCAGAACCTCTTCTATCCATAGATCACAGCTGCTGCAGAACCTCTTCTCTCCATAGATCACAGCTGCTGCAGAACCTCTTCTATCCATAGATCACAGCTGCTGCAGAACCTCTTCTATTTATAGATCACAGCTGCTGCAGAGCCTCTTCTATCCATAGATCACAGCTGCTGCAGAACCTCTTCTATCCATAGATCACAGCTGCTGCAGAACCTCTTCTATCCATAGATCACAGCTGCTGCAGAACCTCTTCTATCCATAGATCACAGCTGCTGCAGAGCCTCTTATATCCATAGATCACAGCTGCTGCAGAACCTCTTCTATCCATAGATCACAGCTGCTGCAGAACCTCTTCTATTTATAGATCACGGCTGCTGCAGAACCTCTTCTATTTATAGATCACAGCTGCTGCAGAACCTCTTCTATCTATAGATCACAGCTGCTGCAGAACCTCTTCTATCCATAGATCACAGCTGCTGCAGAACCTCTTCTATTTATAGATCACAGCTGCTGCAGAACCTCTTCTATCTATAGATCACAGCTGCTGCAGAACCTCTTCTATCCATAGATCACAGCTGCTGCAGAACCTCTTCTATCCATAGATCACAGCTGCTGCAGAGCCTCTTATATCCATAGATCACAGCTGCTGCAGAACCTCTTCTATCCATAGATCACAGCTGCTGCAGAACCTCTTCTATCCATAGATCACAGCTGCTGCAGAACCTCTTCTATCCATAGATCACAGCTGCTGCAGAGCCTCTTATATCCATAGATCACAGCTGCTGCAGAACCTCTTCTATTTATAGATCACAGCTGCTGCAGAACCTCTTCTATTTATAGATCACAGCTGCTGCAGAACCTCTTCTATTTATAGATCACAGCTGCTGCAGAACCTCTTCTATCCATAGATCACAGCTGCTGCAGAACCTCTTCTATCCATAGATCACAGCTGCTGCAGAACCTCTTCTATTTATAGATCACAGCTGCTGCAGAACCTCTTCTATCCATAGATCACAGCTGCTGCAGAACCTCTTCTATCCATAGATCACAGCTGCTGCAGAACCTCTTATATCCATAGATCACAGCTGCTGCAGAACCTCTTCTATTTATAGATCACAGCTGCTGCAGAACCTCTTCTATCCATAGATCACAGCTGCTGCAGAACCTCTTCTCTCCATAGATCACAGCTGCTGCAGAACCTCTTCTATTTATAGATCACAGCTGCTGCAGAACCTCTTCTATTTATAGATCACAGCTGCTGCAGAACTTCTTCTATCCATAGATCACAGCTGCTGCAGAGCCTCTTCTATCCATAGATCACAGCTGCTGCAGAGCCTCTTCTATCCATAGATCACAGCTGCTGCAGAGCCTCTTCTATCCATAGATCACAGCTGCTGCAGAACTTCTTCTATCCATAGATCACAGCTGCTGCAGAACCTCTTCTATCCATAGATCACAGCTGCTGCAGAACCTCTTCTATCCATAGATCACAGCTGCTGCAGAGCCTCTTCTATCCATAGATCACAGCTGCTGCAGAACCTCTTCTATTTATAGATCACAGCTGCTGCAGAACCTCTTCTCTCCATAGATCACAGCTGCTGCAGAACCTCTTCTATCCATAGATCACAGCTGCTGCAGAACCTCTTCTATTTACAGATCACAGCTGCTGCAGAACCTCTTTTATCCATAGATCACAGCTGCTGCAGAACCTCTTCTCTCCATAGATCACAGCTGCTGCAGAACTTCTTCTATCCATAGATCACAGCTGCTGCAGAACCTCTTCTATTTATAGATCACAGCTGCTGCAGAACCTCTTCTATCCATAGATCACAGCTGCTGCAGAACTTCTTCTATCCATAGATCACAGCTGCTGCAGAACCTCTTCTATCCATAGATCACAGCTGCTGCAGAACCTCTTCTATCCATAGATCACAGCTGCTGCAGAACCTCTTCTATTTATAGATCACAGCTGCTGCAGAACCTCTTCTATCCATAGATCACAGCTGCTGCAGAACCTCTTCTGTCCATTGATCACAGCTGCTGCAGAACCTCTTCCATCCATAGATCACAGCTGCTGCAGAGCCTCTTCTCTCCATAGATCACAGCTGCTGCAGAACCTCTTCTATTTATAGATCACAGCTGCTGCAGAGCCTCTTCTATCCATAGATCACAGCTGCTGCAGAACCTCTTCTATCCATAGATCACAGCTGCTGCAGAACCTCTTCTATCCATAGATCACCGCTGCTGCAGAACCTCTTCTATCCATAGATCACAGCTGCTGCAGAACCTCTTCTATCCATAGATCACAGCTGCTGCAGAGCCTCTTCTATCCATAGATCACAGCTGCTGCAGAACCTCTTATATTTATAGATCACAGCTGCTGCAGAACCTCTTCTATCCATAGATCACAGCTGCTGCAGAACCTCTTCTCTCCATAGATCACAGCTGCTGCAGAACCTCTTCTATCCATAGATCACAGCTGCTGCAAAACCTCTTCTATCCATAGATCACAGCTGCTGCAGAGCCTCTTCTATTTATAGATCACAGCTGCTGCAGAACCTCTTCTATCCATAGATCACAGCTGCTGCAGATCCTCTTCTATTTATAGATTACAGCTGCTGCAGAACCTCTTCTATTTATAGATCACAGCTGCTGCAGAACTTCTTCTATTTATAGATTACAGCTGCTGCAGAACTTCTTCTATTTATAGATCACAGCTGCTGCAGAACCTCTTCTATCCATAGATCACAGCTGCTGCAGAGCCTCTTCTATTTATAGATCACAGCTGCTGCAGAACTTCTTCTATTTATAGATCACAGCTGCTGCAGAACCTCTTATATCCATAGATCACAGCTGCTGCAGAACCTCTTCTATTTATAGATCACAGCTGCTGCAGAGCCTCTTCTATCCATAGATCACAGCTGCTGCAGAACCTCTTCTATTTATAGATCACAGCTGCTGCAGAACCTCTTCTATTTATAGATCACAGCTGCTGCAGAACCTCTTCTATCCATAGATCACAGCTGCTGCAGAACCTCTTCTATCTATAGATCACAGCTGCTGCAGAACCTCTTCTATCCATAGATCACAGCTGCTGCAGAACTTCTTCTATCCATAGATCACAGCTGCTGCAGAACCTCTTCTATTTATAGATCACAGCTGCTGCAGAACCTCTTTTATCCATAGATCACAGCTGCTGCAGAACCTCTTCTATTTATAGATCACAGCTGCTGCAGAACCTCTTCTATTTATAGATCACAGCTGCTGCAGAACCTCTTCTATTTATAGATCACAGCTGCTGCAGAGCCTCTTCTATCCATAGATCACAGCTGCTGCAGAACCTCTTCTATTTATAGATCACAGCTGCTGCAGAACCTCTTCTATCCATAGATCACAGCTGCTGCAGAACCTCTTCTATCCATAGATCACAGCTGCTGCAGAACCTCTTCTATCCATAGATCACAGCTGCTGCAGAACCTCTTCTATCCATAGATCACCGCTGCTGCAGAACCTCTTCTATCCATAGATCACAGCTGCTGCAGAACCTCTTCTATCCATAGATCACAGCTGCTGCAGAACTTCTTCTATCCATAGATCACAGCTGCTGCAGAACCTCTTCTATTTATAGATCACAGCTACTGCAGAACCTCTTCTATTTATAGATCACAGCTACTGCAGAACCTCTTCTATCCATAGATCACAGCTGCTGCAGAACCTCTTCTATCCATAGATCACAGTTGCTGCAGAACCTCTTCCATTTATAGATCACAGCTGCTGCAGAGCCTCTTCTATTTATAGATCACAGCTGCTGCAGAGCCTCTTCTATTTATAGATCACAGCTGCTGCACAACCTCTTCTATCCATAGATCACAGCTGCTGCAGAACCTCTTCTATCCATAGATCACAGCTGCTGCAGAACCTCTTCTATTTATAGATCACAGCTGCTGCAGAGCCTCTTCTATCCATAGATCACAGCTGCTGCAGAACCTCTTCTATTTATAGATCACAGCTGCTGCAGAGCCTCTTCTATTTATAGATCACAGCTACTGCATAACCTCTTCTATCCATAGATCACAGCTGCTGCAGAACCTCTTCTATCCATAGATCACAGCTGCTGCAGAACCTCTTCTATCTATAGATCACAGCTGCTGCAGAACCTCTTCTATTTATAGATCACAGCTGCTGCAGATCCTCTTCTATCCATAGATCACAGCTGCTGCAGAACCTCTTCTATCTATAGATCACCGCTGCTGCAGAACCTCTTCTATCCATAGATCACCGCTGCTGCAGAACCTCTTCTATCCATAGATCACAGCTGCTGCAGAACCTCTTCTATCCATAGATCACAGCTGCTGCAGAACTTCTTCTATCCATAGATCACAGCTGCTGCAGAACCTCTTCTATTTATAGATTACATCTGCTGCAGAACCTCTTCTATTTATAGATCACAGCTGCTGCAGAACCTCTTCTATTTATAGATTACATCTGCTGCAGAACCTCTTCTATTTATAGATTACATCTGCTGCAGAACCTCTTCTCTCCATAGATCACAGCAGATCACAGCTGCTGCAGAACTTCTTCTATCCATAGATCACAGCTGCTGCAGAACCTCTTCTATCCATAGATCACAGCTGCTGCAGAACCTCTTCTATCTATAGATCACAGCTGCTGCAGAACCTCTTCTATCCATAGATCACAGCTGCTGCAGAACTTCTTCTATCCATAGATCACAGCTGCTGCAGAACCTCTTCTATCCATAGATCACAGCTGCTGCAGAACCTCTTCTATTTATAGATCACAGCTGCTGCAGAACCTCTTCTATTTATAGATCACAGCTGCTGCAGAACCTCTTCTATCCATAGATCACAGCTGCTGCAGAACCTCTTCTATCCATAGATCACAGCTGCTGCAGAACATATTCTATCCATAGATCACAGCTGCTGCAGAACCTCTTCCATTTATAGATCACAGCTGCTGCAGAGCCTCTTCTATCCATAGATCACAGCTGCTGCAGAACCTCTTCTATTCATAGATCACAGCTGCTGCAGAACTTCTTCTATCCATAGATCACAGCTGCTGCAGAACCTCTTCTATCCATAGATCACAGCTGCTGCAGAACCTCTTCTATCCATAGATCACAGCTGCTGCAGAACCTCTTCTATCCATAGATCACAGCTGCTGCAGAACCTCTTCTATCCATAGATCACCGCTGCTGCAGAACCTCTTCTATCCATAGATCACAGCTGCTGCAGAACCTCTTCTATCCATAGATCACAGCTGCTGCAGAACTTCTTCTATCCATAGATCACAGCTGCTGCAGAACCTCTTCTATTTATAGATCACAGCTACTGCAGAACCTCTTCTATCCATAGATCACAGCTGCTGCAGAACCTCTTCTATTTATAGATCACAGCTACTGCAGAACCTCTTCTATCCATAGATCACAGCTGCTGCAGAACCTCTTCTATTTATAGATCACAGCTACTGCAGAACCTCTTCTATCCATAGATCACAGCTGCTGCAGAACCTCTTCCATTTATAGATCACAGCTGCTGCAGAGCCTCTTCTATTTATAGATCACAGCTGCTGCAGAGCCTCTTCTATTTATAGATCACAGCTGCTGCAGAACCTCTTCTATCCATAGATCACAGCTGCTGCAGAACCTCTTCTATCTATAGATCACAGCTGCTGCAGAACCTCTTCTATTTATAGATCACAGCTGCTGCAGATCCTCTTCTACCCATAGATCACAGCTGCTGCAGAGCCTCTTCTATTTGTAGATCACAGCTGCTGCAGAACCTCTTCTATTTATAGATCACAGCTGCTGCAGATCCTCTTCTATCCATAGATCACAGCTGCTGCAGAACTTCTTCTATCCATAGATCACAGCTGCTGCAGAACCTCTTCTATTTGTAGATCACAGCTGCTGCAGAACCTCTTCTATCCATAGATCACAGCTGCTGCAGAACCTCTTCTCTCCATAGATCACAGCTGCTGCAGAACCTCTTCTATTTATAGATCACAGCTGCTGCAGAACCTCTTCTATCTATAGATCACAGCTGCTGCAGAACCTCTTCTATCCATAGATCACAGCTGCTGCAGAACCTCTTCTATCTATAGATCACAGCTGCTGCAGAATCTCTTCTATCCATAGATCACAGCTGCTGCAGAACCTCTTCTCTCCATAGATCACAGCTGCTGCAGAGCCTCTTCTATTTATAGATCACAGCTGCTGCAGAGCCTCTTCTATTTATAGATCACAGCTGCTGCAGAACCTCTTCTATTCATAGATCACAGCTGCTGCTGAACCTCTTATATCCATAGATCACAGCTGCTGCAGAACCTCTTCTATCCATAGATCACAGCTGCTGCAGAACCTCTTCTATTTATAGATCACAGCTGCTGCAGAACCTCTTCTATCTATAGATCACAGCTGCTGCAGAACCTCTTCTATTTATAGATCACAGCTGCTGCAGAACCTCTTCTCTCCATAGATCACAGCTGCTGCAGAGCCTCTTCTCTCCATAGATCACAGCTGCTGCAGAGCCTCTTCTATTTATAGATCACAGCTGCTGCAGAGCCTCTTCTATTTATAGATCACAGCTGCTGCAGAACCTCTTCTATTCATAGATCACAGCTGCTGCTGAACCTCTTATATCCATAGATCACAGCTGCTGCAGAACCTCTTCTATCCATAGATCACAGCTGCTGCAGAACCTCTTCTCTCCATAGATCACAGCTGCTGCAGAGCCTCTTCTATCCATAGATCACAGCTGCTGCAGAACCTCTTCTATTTATAGATCACAGCTACTGCAGAACCTCTTCTATCCATAGATCACAGCTGCTGCAGAGCCTCTTCTCTCCATAGATCACAGCTGCTGCAGAACTTCTTCTATCCATAGATCACAGCTGCTGCAGAACCTCTTCTATTTATAGATCACAGCTGCTGCAGAGCCTCTTCTATCCATAGATCACAGCTGCTGCAGAACCTCTTCTATTTATAGATCACAGCTGCTGCAGAACCTCTTCTATCCATAGATCACAGCTGCTGCAGAACTTCTTCTATCCATAGATCACAGCTGCTGCAGAACCTCTTCTATCCATAGATCACAGCTGCTGCAGAGCCTCTTCTATCCATAGATCACAGCTGCTGCAGAACCTCTTCTATCCATAGATCACAGCTGCTGCAGAACTTCTTCTATCCATAGATCACAGCTGCTGCAGAACCTCTTATATCCATAGATCACAGCTGCTGCAGAACCTCTTCTATCCATAGATCACAGCTGCTGCAGAACCTCTTCTCTCCATAGATCACAGCTGCTGCAGAGCCTCTTCTATCTATAGATCACAGCTGCTGCAGAACCTCTTCTATTTACAGATCACAGCTGCTGCAGAACCTCTTCTATCCATAGATCACAGCTGCTGCAGAACCTCTTCTCTCCATAGAGCACAGCTGCTGCAGAACCTCTTCTATTTATAGATCACAGCTGCTGCAGAACCTCTTCTATTTATAGATCACAGCTGCTGCAGAACCTCTTCTATCCATAGATCACAGCTGCTACAGAACCTCTTCTATTTATAGATCACAGCTGCTGCAGAACCTCTTCTATCCATAGATCACAGCTGCTGCAGAACCTCTTCTATCCATAGATCACAGCTGCTGCAGAACCTCTTCTATTTATAGATCACAGCTGCTACAGAACCTCTTCTATCCATAGATCACAGCTGCTGCAGAACCTCTTCTATCCATAGATCACAGCTGCTGCAGAATCTCTTCTATCCATAGATCACAGCTGCTGCAGAACCTCTTCTATCCATAGATCACAGCTGCTGCAGAACCTCTTCTATCCATAGATCACAGCTGCTGCAGAACCTCTTCTATCCATAGATCACAGCTGCTGCAGAACCTCTTCTATTTATAGATCACAGCTGCTGCAGAACCTCTTCTATTTATAGATCACAGCTGCTGCAGAACCTCTTCTATTTATAGATCACAGCTGCTGCAGAACCTCTTCTATCCATAGATCACAGCTGCTGCAGAACCTCTTCTATTTATAGATCACAGCTGCTACAGAACCTCTTCTATCCATAGATCACAGCTGCTGCAGAACCTCTTCTATTTATAGATCACAGCTGCTGCAGAACCTCTTCTATCCATAGATCACAGCTGCTGCAGAACCTCTTCTATCCATAGATCACAGCTGCTGCAGAACCTCTTCTATCCATAGATCACAGCTGCTGCAGAACCTCTTCTATCCATAGATCACAGCTGCTGCAGAACCTCTTCTATCCATAGATCACAGCTGCTGCAGAACCTCTTCTATCCATAGATCACAGCTGCTGCAGAGCCTCTTCTATCCATAGATCACAGCTGCTGCAGAACCTCTTCTATCCATAGATCACAGCTGCTGCAGAACCTCTTCTATCCATAGATCACAGCTGCTGCAGAACCTCTTCTATTTATAGATCACAGCTGCTGCAGAGCCTCTTCTATCCATAGATCACAGCTGCTGCAGATCCTCTTCTA
Organism: Lithobates clamitans; assembly: GCA_037952925.1. NCBI lineage: Eukaryota > Metazoa > Chordata > Amphibia > Anura > Ranidae > Lithobates > Lithobates clamitans. Next base: position 17,055 of record JBBGZY010002318.1, read on the forward strand.
TCCATAGATTACAGCTGCTGCAGAACCTCTTCTCTCCATAGATCACAGCTGCTGCAGATCCTCTTCTATTTATAGATCACAGCTGCTGCAGAACCTCTTCTATTTATAGATCACAGCTGCTGCAGAACCTCTTCTATCCATAGATCACAGCTGCTGCAGAGCCTCTTCTATCTATAGATCACAGCTGCTGCAGAACCTCTTCTATCCATAGATCACAGCTGCTGCAGAACCTCTTCTATTTATAGATCACAGCTGCTGCAGAACCTCTTCTATCCATAGATCACAGCTGCTGCAGAACCTCTTCTATCTATAGATCACAGCTGCTGCAGAACCTCTTCTATTTATAGATCACAGCTGCTGCAGAACCTCTTCTATCCATAGATCACAGCTGCTGCAGAACCTCTTCTATTTATAGATCACAGCTGCTGCAGAACCTCTTCTATTTATAGATCACAGCTGCTGCAGAACCTCTTCTATTCATAGATCACAGCTGCTGCTGAACTTCTTATATCCATAGATCACAGCTGCTGCAGAACCTCTTCTATCCATAGATCACAGCTGCTGCAGAACTTCTTCTATTCATAGATCACAGCTGCTGCAGAACCTCTTCTATCTATAGATCACAGCTGCTGCAGAACCTCTTCTATCTATAGATCACAGCTGCTGCAGAACTTCTTCTATTTATAGATCACAGCTGCTGCAGAACCTCTTCTATCCATAGATCACAGCTGCTGCAGAACCTCTTCTATTTATAGATCACAGCTGCTGCAGAACCTCTTCTATCCATAGATCACAGCTGCTGCAGAACCTCTTCTATTTATAGATCACAGCTGCTGCAGAACCTCTTCTATCCATAGATCACAGCTGCTGCAGAACCTCTTCTATCTATAGATCACAGCTGCTGCAGAACCTCTTCTATTTATAGATCACAGCTGCTGCAGAACCTCTTCTATCCATAGATCACAGCTGCTGCAGAACCTCTTCTATCTATAGATCACAGCTGCTGCAGAACCTCTTCTATTTATAGATCACAGCTGCTGCAGAACTTCTTCTATTTATAGATCACAGCTGCTGCAGAACCTCTTCTATCCATAGATCACAGCTGCTGCAGAACCTCTTCTATCTATAGATCACAGCTGCTGCAGAACCTCTTCTATCCATAGATCACAGCTGCTGCAGAACCTCTTCTATCTATAGATCACAGCTGCTGCAGAACCTCTTCTATTTATAGATCACAGCTGCTGCAGAGCCTCTTCTATCCATAGATCACAGCTGCTGCAGAACCTCTTCTATCTATAGATCACAGCTGCTGCAGAACCTCTTCTATCTATAGATCACAGCTGCTGCAGAGCCTCTTCTACCCATAGATCACAGCTGCTGCAGAACTTCTTCTATCCATAGATCACAGCTGCTGCAGAACCTCTTCTATTTGTAGATCACAGCTGCTGCAGAACCTCTTCTATTTATAGATCACAGCTGCTGCAGATCCTCTTCTATCCATAGATCACAGCTGCTGCAGAACTTCTTCTATCCATAGATCACAGCTGCTGCAGAACCTCTTCTATTTGTAGATCACAGCTGCTGCAGAACCTCTTCTATCCATAGATCACAGCTGCTGCAGAACCTCTTCTCTCCATAGATCACAGCTGCTGCAGAACCTCTTCTATTTATAGATCACAGCTGCTGCAGAACCTCTTCTATCTATAGATCACAGCTGCTGCAGAACCTCTTCTATCCATAGATCACAGCTGCTGCAGAACCTCTTCTATCTATAGATCACAGCTGCTGCAGAACCTCTTCTATCCATAGATCACAGCTGCTGCAGAACCTCTTCTCTCCATAGATCACAGCTGCTGCTGAACCTCTTATATCCATAGATCACAGCTGCTGCAGAACCTCTTCTATTTATAGATCACAGCTGCTGCAGAACCTCTTCTATTCATAGATCACAGCTGCTGCTGAACCTCTTCTATCCATAGATCACAGCTGCTGCAGAACCTCTTCTATCCATAGATCACAGCTGCTGCAGAGCCTCTTCTATCCATAGATCACAGCTGCTGCAGATCCTCTTCTATCCATAGATCACAGCTGCTGCAGAACCTCTTCTATTTATAGATTACAGCTGCTGCAGAACCTCTTCTATTTATAGATCACAGCTGCTGCAGAACCTCTTCTATCCATAGATCACAGCTGCTGCAGAACCTCTTCTATCCATAGATCACAGCTGCTGCAGAGCCTCTTCTATCCATAGATCACAGCTGCTGCAGAACCTCTTCTATTTATAGATCACAGCTGCTGCAGAACCTCTTCTATTTATAGATCACAGCTACTGCAGAACCTCTTCTATTTATAGATCACAGCTGCTGCAGAACCTCTTATATCCATAGATCACAGCTGCTGCAGAACCTCTTCTATTTATAGATCACAGCTGCTGCAGAACCTCTTATATCCATAGATCACAGCTGCTGCAGAACCTCTTCTATCCATAGATCACAGCTGCTGCAGAACCTCTTCTATTTATAGATTACAGCTGCTGCAGAACCTCTTCTATTTATAGATCACAGCTACTGCAGAACCTCTTCTATTTATAAATCACAGCTGCTGCAGAACCTCTTATATCCATAGATCACAGCTGCTGCAGAACCTCTTCTATTTATAGATCACAGCTGCTGCAGAACCTCTTATATCCATAGATCACAGCTGCTGCAGAACCTCTTCTATTTATAGATTACAGCTGCTGCAGAACCTCTTCTATTTATAGATCACAGCTGCTGCAAAACCTCTTCTATCCATAGATCACAGCTGCTGCAGAACCTCTTCTATTTATAGATCACAGCTGCTGCAGAACCTCTTCTATCCATAGATCACAGCTGCTGCAGAACCTCTTCTATTTATAGATCACAGCTGCTGCAGAACTTCTTCTATCCATAGATCACAGCTGCTGCAGAACCTCTTCTATCCATAGATCACAGCTGCTGCAGAACCTCTTCTATCCATAGATCACAGCTGCTGCAGAACCTCTTCTATCCATAGATCACAGCTGCTGCAGAACCTCTTCTCTCCATAGATCACAGCTGCTGCAGAACCCTTCTATTTATAGATCACAGCTGCTGCAGATCCTCTTCTATCCATAGATCACAGCTGCTGCAGAACCTCTTCTATTTATAGATCACAGCTGCTGCAGAACCTCTTCTATTTATAGATCACAGCTGCTGCAGAACCTCTTCTATCCATAGATCACAGCTGCTGCAGAACCTCTTCTATCCATAGATCACAGCTGCTGCAGAACCTCTTCTATCCATAGATCACAGCTGCTGCAGAACCTCTTCTATCCATAGATCACAGCTGCTGCAGAACCTCTTCTATCCATAGATCACAGCTGCTGCAGAACTTCTTCTATCCATAGATCACAGCTGCTGCAGAACTTCTTCTATCCATAGATCACAGCTGCTGCAGAACCTCTTCTATCCATAGATCACAGCTGCTGCAGAACCTCTTCTATTTATAGATCACAGCTGCTGCAGAACCTCTTCTATCCATAGATCACAGCTGCTGCAGATCCTCTTCTATTTATAGATCACAGCTGCTTCAGAACCTCTTCTATCCATAGATCACAGCTGCTGCAGAACCTCTTCTATCCATAGATCACAGCTGCTGCAGAACCTCTTCTATCCATAGATCACAGCTGCTGCAGAACCTCTTCTATCCATAGATCACAGCTGCTGCAGAACCTCTTCTATCCATAGATCACAGCTGCTGCAGAACCTCTTCTATCCATAGATCACAGCTGCTGCAGAGCCTCTTCTATCCATAGATCACAGCTGCTGCAGAACCTCTTCTATTTATAGATCACAGCTGCTGCAGAACCTCTTCTATCCATAGATCACAGCTGCTGCAGAACCTCTTCTCTCCATAGATCACAGCTGCTGCAGAGCCTCTTCTATCCATAGATCACAGCTGCTGCAGAACCTCTTCTATTTATAGATCACAGCTGCTGCAGAACCTCTTCTATCCATAGATCACAGCTGCTGCAGAACCTCTTCTATCCATAGATAACAGCTGCTGCAGAACCTCTTCTATCCATAGATCACAGCTGCTGCAGAACCTCTTCTATCCATAGATCACAGCTGCTGCAGAACCTCTTCTATCCATAGATCACAGCTGCTGCAGAACCTCTTCTATCCATAGATCACAGCTGCTGCAGAACCTCTTCTATCCATAGATCACAGCTGCTGCAGAACCTCTTCTATCCATAGATCACAGCTGCTGCAGAACCTCTTCTATTTATAGATCACAGCTGCTGCAGAACCTCTTCTCTCCATAGATCACAGCTGCTGCAGAACCTCTTCTATTTATAGATCACAGCTGCTGCAGAACCTCTTCTATCCATAGATCACAGCTGCTGCAGAACCTCTTCTATTTGTAGATCACAGCTGCTGCAGAACCTCTTCTATTTATAGATCACAGCTGCTGCAGATCCTCTTCTATCCATAGATCACAGCTGCTGCAGAACCTCTTCTATCTATAGATCACAGCTGCTGCAGAACCTCTTCTATCCATAGATCACAGCTGCTGCAGAACCTCTTCTATCCATAGATCACAGCTGCTGCAGAACCTCTTCTATTTATAGATTACAGCTGCTGCAGAACCTCTTCTATTTATAGATTACAGCTGCTGCAGAACCTCTTCTATCCATAGATCACAGCTGCTGCAGAACCTCTTCTATTTATAGATTACAGCTGCTGCAGAACCTCTTCTATTTATAGATCACAGCTACTGCAGAACCTCTTCTATCCATAGATCACAGCTGCTGCAGAACCTCTTCTATCCATAGATCACAGCTGCTGCAGAACCTCTTCTATTTATAGATCACAGCTACTGCAGAACCTCTTCTATCCATAGATCACAGCTGCTGCAGAACCTCTTATATCCATAGATCACAGCTGCTGCAGAACCTCTTCTATTTATAGATCACAGCTGCTGCAGAACCTCTTCTCTCCATAGATCACAGCTGCTGCAGAGCCTCTTCTATCCATAGATCACAGCTGCTGCAGAACCTCTTCTATCCATAGATCACAGCTGCTGCAGAGCCTCTTCTATCCATAGATCACAGCTGCTGCAGAACCTCTTCTATCCATAGATCACAGCTGCTGCAGAACCTCTTCTATTTATAGATTACAGCTGCTGCAGAACCTCTTCTATTTATAGATTACAGCTGCTGCAGAACCTCTTCTATCCATAGATCACAGCTGCTGCAGAACCTCTTCTATCCATAGATCACAGCTGCTGCAGAACCTCTTCTATTTATAGATCACAGCTGCTGCAGAACTTCTTCTATTTATAGATCACAGCTGCTGCAGAACTTCTTCTATCCATAGATCACAGCTGCTGCAGAACCTCTTCTATTTATAGATTACAGCTGCTGCAGAACCTCTTCTTTTTTTAGATTACAGCTGCTGCAGAACCTCTTCTATTTATAGATCACAGCTGCTGCAGAACTTCTTCTATCCATAGATCACAGCTGCTGCAGAACCTCTTCTATTTATAGATTACAGCTGCTGCAGAACCTCTTCTTTTTATAGATTACAGCTGCTGCAGAACCTCTTCTGTTTATAGATCACAGCTACTGCAGAACCTCTTCTATCCATAGATCACAGCTGCTGCAGATCCTCTTCTATCTATAGATCACAGCTGCTGCAGAACCTCTTCTATCCATAGATCACAGCTGCTGCAGAACCTCTTCTATTTATAGATCACAGCTGCTGCAGAGCCTCATCTATCCATAGATCACAGCTGCTGCAGAACCTCTTCTATTTATAGATCACAGCTGCTGCAGAACCTCTTCTATTTATAGATCACAGCTGCTGCAGAACTTCTTCTATTTATAGATCACAGCTGCTGCAGAGCCTCTTCTATTTATAGATCACAGCTGCTGCAGAGCCTCTTCTATTTATAGATCACAGCTGCTGCAGAACCTCTTCTATCCATAGATCACAGCTGCTGCAGAACCTCTTCTATTTATAGATCACAGCTGCTGCAGAACCTCTTCTATTTATAGATCACGGCTGCTGCAGAACCTCTTCTATTTATAGATCACAGCTGCTGCAGAGCCTCTTCTATCCAAAGATCACAGCTGCTGCAGAACCTCTTCTATTTATAGATCACGGCTGCTGCAGAACCTCTTCTATTTATAGATCACAGCTGCTGCAGAGCCTCTTCTATCCATAGATCACAGCTGCTGCAGAACCTCTTCTAATTATAGATCACAGCTGCTGCAGAACCTCTTCTCTCCATAGATCACAGCTGCTGCAGATCCTCTTCTATCCATAGATCACAGCTGCTGCAGAACCTCTTCTATCCATAGATCACAGCTGCTGCAGATCCTCTTCTATTTATAGATCACAGCTGCTGCAGAACCTCTTCTATCCATAGATCACAGCTGCTGCAGAACCTCTTCTATTTGTAGATCACAGCTGCTGCAGAACCTCTTCTATCCATAGATCACAGCTGCTGCAGAACCTCTTCTATTTATAGATCACAGCTGCTGCAGAACCTCTTCTATTTATAGATCACAGCTGCTGCAGAACATCTTCTATCCATAGAGCACAGCTGCTGCAGAACCTCTTCTATCCATAGATCACAGCTGCTGCAGAACCTCTTCTATTTATAGATCACAGCTGCTGCAGAACCTCTTCTATCCATAGATCACAGCTGCTGCAGAACCTCTTCTATTTGTAGATCACAGCTGCTGCAGAACCTCTTCTATTTATAGATCACAGCTACTGCAGAACCTCTTCTATTTATAGATCACAGCTGCTGCAGAACCTCTTCTATCCATAGATCACAGCTGCTGCAGAACCTCTTCTATCCATAGATCACAGCTGCTGCAGAGCCTCTTCTATTTATAGATCACAGCTGCTGCAGAACCTCTTCTATTTGTAGATCACAGCTGCTGCAGAACCTCTTCTATTTTTAGATCACAGCTGCTGCAGAACCTCTTCTATTTATAGATCACAGCTGCTGCAGAACCTCTTCTATCCATAGATCACAGCTGCTGCAGAACCTCTTCTATTTATAGATCACAGCTGCTGCAGAACCTCTTCTATCTATAGATCACAGCTGCTGCAGAACCTCTTCTATCCATAGATCACAGCTGCTGCAGAACTTCTTCTATCCATAGATCACAGCTGCTGCAGAACCTCTTCTATCCATAGATCACAGCTGCTGCAGAGCCTCTTCTATCCATAGATCACAGCTGCTGCAGAACCTCTTCTATTTATAGATCACAGCTGCTGCAGAACCTCTTCTATCCATAGATCACAGCTGCTGCAGAACCTCTTCTATTTATAGATCACAGCTGCTGCAGAACCTCTTCTATTTATAGATCACAGCTGCTGCAGAGCCTCTTCTATCCATAGATCACAGCTGCTGCAGAACCTCTTCTATTTATAGATCACAGCTGCTGCAGAACCTCTTCTATTTATAGATCACAGCTACTGCAGAACCTCTTCTATCCATAGATCACAGCTGCTGCAGAACCTCTTCTATTTATAGATCACAGCTGCTGCAGAGCCTCTTCTATCCATAGATCACAGCTGCTGCAGAACCTCTTCTATTTATAGATCACAGCTGCTGCAGAACCTCTTCTATTTATAGATCACAGCTACTGCAGAACCTCTTCTATCCATAGATCACAGCTGCTGCAGAGCCTCTTCTATCCATAGATCACAGCTGCTGCAGAACCTCTTCTATTTATAGATCACAGCTGCTGCAGAACCTCTTCTATCTATAGATCACAGCTGCTGCAGAACCTCTTCTATTTATAGATCACAGCTGCTGCAGAACCTCTTCTATCCATAGATCACAGCTGCTGCAGAACCCTTCTATTTATAGATCACAGCTGCTGCAGATCCTCTTCTATCTATAGATCACAGCTGCTGCAGAACCTCTTCTATTTATAGATCACAGCTGCTGCAGAACCTCTTCTATTTATAGATCACAGCTGCTGCAGAACCTCTTCTATTTATAGATCACAGCTACTGCAGAACCTCTTCTCTCCATAGATCACAGCTGCTGCAGAACCTCTTCTATTTATAGATCACAGCTGCTGCAGAACCTCTTCTATCTATAGATCACAGCTGCTGCAGAACCTCTTCTATCCATAGATCACAGCTGCTGCAGAACTTCTTCTATCCATAGATCACAGCTGCTGCAGAACCTCTTCTATCCATAGATCACAGCTGCTGCAGAGCCTCTTCTATCCATAGATCACAGCTGCTGCAGAACCTCTTCTATTTATAGATCACAGCTGCTGCAGAACCTCTTCTATCCATAGATCACAGCTGCTGCAGAACCTCTTCTATTTATAGATCACAGCTGCTGCAGAACCTCTTCTATTTATAGATCACAGCTGCTGCAGAGCCTCTTCTATCCATAGATCACAGCTGCTGCAGAACCTCTTCTATTTATAGATCACAGCTGCTGCAGAACCTCTTCTATTTATAGATCACAGCTACTGCAGAACCTCTTCTATCCATAGATCACAGCTGCTGCAGAACCTCTTCTATTTATAGATCACAGCTGCTGCAGAGCCTCTTCTATCCATAGATCACAGCTGCTGCAGAACCTCTTCTATTTATAGATCACAGCTGCTGCAGAACCTCTTCTATTTATAGATCACAGCTACTGCAGAACCTCTTCTATCCATAGATCACAGCTGCTGCAGAGCCTCTTCTATCCATAGATCACAGCTGCTGCAGAACCTCTTCTATTTATAGATCACAGCTGCTGCAGAACCTCTTCTATCTATAGATCACAGCTGCTGCAGAACCTCTTCTATTTATAGATCACAGCTGCTGCAGAACCTCTTCTATCCATAGATCACAGCTGCTGCAGAACCCTTCTATTTATAGATCACAGCTGCTGCAGATCCTCTTCTATCCATAGATCACAGCTGCTGCAGAACCTCTTCTATTTATAGATCACAGCTGCTGCAGAACCTCTTCTATTTATAGATCACAGCTGCTGCAGAACCTCTTCTATTTATAGATCACAGCTACTGCAGAACCTCTTCTCTCCATAGATCACAGCTGCTGCAGAACCTCTTCTATTTATAGATCACAGCTGCTGCAGAACCTCTTCTCTCCATAGATCACAGCTGCTGCAGAGCCTCTTCTCTCCATAGATCACAGCTGCTGCAGAACCTCTTATATCCATAGATCACAGCTGCTGCAGAACCTCTTCTATTTATAGATCACAGCTGCTGCAGAACCTCTTCTATCCATAGATCACAGCTGCTGCAGAGCCTCTTCTATCCATAGATCACAGCTGCTGCAGAACCTCTTATATCCATAGATCACAGCTGCTGCAGAACCTCTTCTATTTATAGATCACAGCTGCTGCAGAACCTCTTCTATTCATAGATCACAGCTGCTGCAGAACCTCTTCTATCCATAGATCACAGCTGCTGCAGAACCTCTTCTATTTGTAGATCACAGCTGCTGCAGAACCTCTTCTATATATAGATCACAGCTGCTGCAGAGCCTCTTCTATTTATAGATCACAGCTACTGCAGAACCTCTTCTATCCATAGATCACAGCTGCTGCAGAGCCTCTTCTATCCATAGATCACAGCTGCTGCAGAACCTCTTCTATCTATAGATCACAGCTGCTGCAGAACCTCTTCTCTCCATAGATCACAGCTGCTGCAGATCCTCTTCTATTTGTAGATCACAGCTGCTGCAGAGCCTCTTCTATCCATAGATCACAGCTACTGCAGAACCTCTTCTATCCATAGATCACAGCTGCTGCAGAACCTCTTCTCTCCATAGATCACAGCTGCTGCAGATCCTCTTCTATTTGTAGATCACAGCTGCTGCAGAGCCTCTTCTATCCATAGATCACAGCTACTGCAGAACCTCTTCTATCCATAGATCACAGCTGCTGCAGAGCCTCTTCTATCCATAGATCACAGCTGCTGCAGAACCTCTTCTATCTATAGATCACAGCTGCTGCAGAACCTCTTCTCTCCATAGATCACAGCTGCTGCAGATCCTCTTCTATTTGTAGATCACAGCTGCTGCAGAGCCTCTTCTATCCATAGATCACAGCTACTGCAGAACCTCTTCTATCCATAGATCACAGCTGCTGCAGAACCTCTTCTCTCCATAGATCACAGCTGCTGCAGATCCTCTTCTATTTGTAGATCACAGCTGCTGCAGAACCTCTTTTATTTATAGATCACAGCTGCTGCAGAACCTCTTCTATTTATAGATCACAGCTACTGCAGAACCTCTTCTCTCCATAGATCACAGCTGCTGCAGAACCTCTTCTATTCATAGATCACAGGTGCTGCTGAACCTCTTCTATCCATAGATCACAGCTGCTGCAGAACTTCTTCTATCCATAGATCACAGCTGCTGCAGAACCTCTTCTATCCATAGATCACAGCTGCTGCAGAACCTCTTCTATTTATAGATCACAGCTGCTGCAGAACCTCTTCTATCCATAGATCACAGCTGCTGCAGAACCTCTTCTATTTATAGATCACAGCTGCTGCAGAACCTCTTCTATCTATAGATCACAGCTGCTGCAGAACCTCTTCTATTTATAGATCACAGCTGCTGCAGAACCTCTTCTATCCATAGATCACAGCTGCTGCAGAACCCTTCTATTTATAGATCACAGCTGCTGCAGATCCTCTTCTATCCATAGATCACAGCTGCTGCAGAACCTCTTCTATTTATAGATCACAGCTGCTGCAGAACCTCTTCTATTTATAGATCACAGCTGCTGCAGAACCTCTTCTATTTATAGATCACAGCTACTGCAGAACCTCTTCTCTCCATAGATCACAGCTGCTGCAGAACCTCTTCTATTTATAGATCACAGCTGCTGCAGAACCTCTTCTCTCCATAGATCACAGCTGCTGCAGAGCCTCTTCTCTCCATAGATCACAGCTGCTGCAGAACCTCTTATATCCATAGATCACAGCTGCTGCAGAACCTCTTCTATTTATAGATCACAGCTGCTGCAGAACCTCTTCTATCCATAGATCACAGCTGCTGCAGAGCCTCTTCTATCCATAGATCACAGCTGCTGCAGAACCTCTTATATCCATAGATCACAGCTGCTGCAGAACCTCTTCTATTTATAGATCACAGCTGCTGCAGAACCTCTTCTATTCATAGATCACAGCTGCTGCAGAACCTCTTCTATCCATAGATCACAGCTGCTGCAGAACCTCTTCTATTTGTAGATCACAGCTGCTGCAGAACCTCTTCTATATATAGATCACAGCTGCTGCAGAGCCTCTTCTATTTATAGATCACAGCTACTGCAGAACCTCTTCTATCCATAGATCACAGCTGCTGCAGAGCCTCTTCTATCCATAGATCACAGCTGCTGCAGAACCTCTTCTCTCCATAGATCACAGCTGCTGCAGATCCTCTTCTATTTGTAGATCACAGCTGCTGCAGAACCTCTTTTATTTATAGATCACAGCTGCTGCAGAACCTCTTCTATTTATAGATCACAGCTACTGCAGAACCTCTTCTCTCCATAGATCACAGCTGCTGCAGAACCTCTTCTATTCATAGATCACAGGTGCTGCTGAACCTCTTCTATCCATAGATCACAGCTGCTGCAGAGCCTCTTCTATCCATAGATCACAGCTGCTGCAGAGCCTCTTCTATCCATAGATCACAGCTGCTGCAGAACCTCTTCTATTTATAGATCACAGCTGCTGCAGAGCCTCTTCTATTTATAGATCACAGCTACTGCAGAACCTCTTCTATCCATAGATCACAGCTGCTGCAGATCCTCTTCTATTTGTAGATCACAGCTGCTGCAGAACCTCTTTTATTTATAGATCACAGCTGCTGCAGAACTTCTTCTATCCATAGATCACAGCTGCTGCAGAACCTCTTCTATCCATAGATCACAGCTGCTGCAGAACCTCTTCTATTTATAGATCACAGCTGCTGCAGAACCTCTTCTATTCATAGATCACAGCTGCTGCAGAACCTCTTCTATCCATAGATCACAGCTGCTGCAGAACCTCTTCTATCCATAGATCACAGCTGCTGCAGAACCTCTTCTATCCATAGATCACAGCTGCTGCAGAACCTCTTCTATCCATAGATCACAGCTGCTGCAGAACCTCTTCTATCCATAGATCACAGCTGCTGCAGAACCTCTTCTATCCATAGATCACAGCTGCTGCAGAACCTCTTCTATTTATAGATCACAGCTGCTGCAGAACCTCTTCTATCCATAGATCACAGCTGCTGCAGAACCTCTTTTATTTATAGATCACAGCTGCTGCAGAACTTCTTCTATCCATAGATCACAGCTGCTGCAGAACCTCTTCTATCCATAGATCACAGCTGCTGCAGAACCTCTTCTATTTATAGATCACAGCTGCTGCAGAACCTCTTCTATTCATAGATCACAGCTGCTGCAGAACCTCTTCTATCCATAGATCACAGCTGCTGCAGAACCTCTTCTATCCATAGATCACAGCTGCTGCAGAACCTCTTCTATCCATAGATCACAGCTGCTGCAGAACCTCTTCTATCCATAGATCACAGCTGCTGCAGAACCTCTTCTATCCATAGATCACAGCTGCTGCAGAACCTCTTCTATCCATAGATCACAGCTGCTGCAGAACTTCTTCTATCCATAGATCACAGCTGCTGCAGAACCTCTTCTATCCATAGATCACAGCTGCTGCAGAACCTCTTCTATTTATAGATCACAGCTGCTGCAGAACCTCTTCTATTCATAGATCACAGCTGCTGCAGAACCTCTTCTATCCATAGATCACAGCTGCTGCAGAACCTCTTCTATCCATAGATCACAGCTGCTGCAGAACCTCTTCTATCCATAGATCACAGCTGCTGCAGAACCTCTTCTATCCATAGATCACAGCTGCTGCAGAACCTCTTCTATCCATAGATCACAGCTGCTGCAGAACCTCTTCTATCCATAGATCACAGCTGCTGCAGAACCATCATCAGTGGCGATCAAAGGGTAAAATGTGTGCCTAGCCAGTGTTTTATTGTACTGTGGGGAGGGGCTTTTACTAGATGAAGGCATAGATTGTAGTCCTTGCCTTCCCTCCTGACAGATCTGCTTTGTTTACATAGGAAGACGTTCGGTCTCTCTGCTGGATGATCGGCAGGTGCCAGCAAACACCGAGTCCCGTTCCCCACCGCTGGGCTCCTGCTGCAAGTGATCACAGCGGATGTGAATCGCCCGCAGCGTGCATGCGCAACCCCTACCCGGCAGAGCCGGATTACGTATATATACACACTATGTACACTGGTGGGCAGTCATGTATGATCAGGGAGGGGCCGTCCCCAAACTCCTCCCACAACGCCGGGAGCATGAAATTGTCCAAAATGTCTTGGTATGCCGAAGCCTTAAGAGTTCCCTTCACTGGAACTAAGGGGCCATACCCAACCCCTGAAATACAACCCCCCCACCATAATCCCCCCTCCCCCCTACACCATAATCCCCCCTCCCCCCACACCATAATCCCCCCTCCCCCCACCATAATCCCCCCTCCCCCTACACCATAATCCCCCCTCCCCCCACACCATAATCCCCCCCACACCATAATCCCCCCTCCCACACCATAATCCCCCCGCACCATAATCCCCCCTCCCCCCACCATAATCCCCCCTCCCCCCTACACCATAATCCCCCCCCCCACCATAATCCCCCCCACACCATAATCCCCCCTCCCCCCACACACCATAATCCCCCCCTCCAAACCATAATCCCCCTCCCCCCACACCATAATCCCCCCCTCCCCCCACCATAATCCCCCCTCCCCCCACACACCATAATCCCCCCCCGCACCATAATCCCCTCCCCCACACCATAATCCCCCCTCCACCCCAAACCATAATCCCCCTCCCCCCACACCATAATCCCCCCCTCCCCCCACCATAATCCCCCCTCCCCCCACACACCATAATCCCCCCCGCACCATAATCCCCCCTCCCCCACACCATAATCCCCCCTCCCCCCACACCATAATCCCCCCGCACCATAATCCCCCCTCCCCCCACACCATAATCCCCCCTCCCCCCACCATAATCCCCCCTCCCCCCTACACCATAATCCCCCCCACACCATAATCCCCCCTCCCCCCTACACCATAATCCCCCCTCCCCCCACACCATAATCCCCCTCCCCCACCATAATCCCCCCTCCCCCCTACACCATAATCCCCCCCACACCATAATCCCCCCTCCCCCCACACCATAATCCCCCCCACACCATAATCCCCCCTCCCCCCACACTATAATCCCCCCTCCACCCCAAACCATAATCCCCCCTCCCCCCACACACCATAATCCCCCCCGCACCATAATCCCCCCTCCCCCCACACCATAATCCCCCCTCCCCCCACACCATAATCCCCCCCACACCATAATCCCCCCTCCCCCCCACACCATAATCCCCCTCTCCCCACCATAATCCCCCCTCCCCCCCACACCATAATCCCCCACACCATAATCCCCCCTCCACCCCCCACACCATAATCCCCCCTCCCCCCACCATAATCCCCCCTCCACCCCCAACACCATAATCCACCCCCACACCATAATCCCCCCTCCCCCCACACCATAATCCCCTCCCCCCACACACCATGATCCCCCCACACCATAATCCCCTCCCCCCACACACCATGATCCCCCCACACCATAATTCCCTCCCCCACACACCATAATCCCCCCTCCCCCCCACCATAATCCCCCCTCCCCCCACACCATAATCCCCCCTCCCCCCACCATAATCCCCCCCTCCACCCCCCACACCATAATCCACCCCCCACACCATAATCCCCCCCCACACCATAATCCCCCTCCCCCACACCATAATCCCCCTCCCCCACACCATAGTCCCCCCTCCACGCCCCCCACACCATAATCCCCTCCCCCCACACACCATAATCCCCCCTCCCCCCACACACCATAATCCCCCGTCCACGCCCCCCACACCATAAACCCCTCCCCCCACACACCATGATCCCCCCACACCATAATCCCCCCTCCCCCCACACACCATAATCCCCCTCCCCCCACACACCATAATCCCCCCTCCCCCCAAACACCATAATCCCCCCTCCCCCACACCATAATCCCCCCGCACCATAATCCCCCCCACCATAATCCCCCCTCCCTCCACACCATAATCCCCCCTCCCCCCAAACACCATAATCCCCCCTCCCCCCACACACCATAATCCCCCCTCCCCCACACCATAATCCCCCCCGCACCATAATCCCCCCTCCCCCCACACCATAATCCCCCCCTCCACCCCCAACACCATAATTCCCCCCCACACCATAATCCCCCCTCCCCCACACACCATAATCCCCCCCCGCACCATAATCCCCCCCCCCCCACACCATAATCCCCCTCCCCCCACCATAATCCCCCCTCCACCCCCACACCATAATCCACCCCCCACACCATAATCCCCCCTCCGCCCCCACACCATAATCCCCCCCACACCATAATCCCCCTCCCCCACACCATAATCCCCCTCCCCCACACCATAGTCCCCCCCTCCACGCCCCCCACACCATAATCCCCCTCCCCCCACACACCATAACCCCCCCTCCCCCCAAACACCATAATCCCCCCTCCCCCAACACACCATAATCCCCCCTCCCCCACACCATAATCCTCCCTCCAACAAATGATTTGGACCAGTGCACAAAGCAAGGTCCATAAAGACATGGATGAGTGAGTTTGGGGTGGAGGAACTTGACTGACCTGCACAGAGTCCTGACCTCAACCCCATAGAACACCTTTGGGATGAATTAGAGCGGAGACTGCGAGCCAGGCCTTCTCATCCAACATCAGTGCCTGACCTCACAAATACTCTTCTGGAAGAATGGTCAAACATTCCCATAGACACCCTCCTAAACCTTGTGGACAGCCTTCCCAGAAGAGGTGGAGCTGTTATAGCTGCAAAGGGCGGAGCCAACTCAATATTGAACCCTCCGGACTAAAGGCCCGTACATGCGCTTTGATTTTCGGACGTCAATTGTGTTACGATGACCGATCGTCCGCAAATCTTACCGTTGGTGCGGTGCTTTTGACAGCCAATTTCACTTTTTTGTGCAGACTGTAAAATTTTTGTGGGATGTGAACTCAACATCTGATTTTCGTTTTATTAGTACGGTTTTCATACGAAAAAAATAGTAAGTGCAAGACTACGCATTCTGAGAAACAAAAGACTACATACAAAACTATTCAGCGCGTTCCGTCACTTCTGACGTATTCTGTCGAAATTTCTCATATTGTGAGTAACTTCTTCACTTTTCACATGAGACTCTCATGGCACAAAAATCGGACGTTCCGTCGTCGGAAGATCAAAGCGTGTTTACGAGGCTCAAGACTGGGATTCCATTAAAGTTCATGTGTGTGTAAAGTAGGGTTGTCACCCGGGATTCACCCGGACAGTCCCGGATTTGAATCAAGTGTCCGGTCTTCAAGCAGACCAGGCTGTGACTCCCCAAGTAACCAAGATCATCACACACAAATCTGTTGCCATCCAGGAGCTGCGGGTGGCTTTCGGGGGGCAGGTTGGGCATCACTGGGGGGGGGGGGCAGGACGATGATGTCAGCAAGAGCTATTTGGCCACACCCACTTTTCGATGCGCACCTCATTACTGCTCTCCTTGGGGCACCCAAAGGTGCTCCAGGCCGCTAAAGTGTTCCGTTTTGGCGTGAAGAAAAGGCAGCAATCCTAGTGTAAAGGCAGGTGTCCCAATACTTTTGGTAAAATAGTGTATTTTTTACAATGAGTGAAAAAAATGAAGGATTTTAAAACTATTTTATGCAAAAATGTGTGTGAATTACAAGCTTTGATGATTACAACGTCCTGAGATGAAACAAAACAGACGTCAAATAACTCATCTTGCCCGGTGAGCTGACGCTCAGGTCTCAGCTGTGTGTGGAGAACATAGGAGGCCTACTGGCACTGAAGCCAGCCTGAGGTTTGATGCAGGACGCTGCTGCCATCTACTGGGGCAAAAAGCAAACTGCAAAAAGCCATGTTTGTTCTCTTTTGTTTATTTATTTTAAAGCGTATCTAAGCTTTAGGAACAAAAATTTAATATTTTCCAGCTTACCGGTCCTTATATGCAAAAGCTGAGGACGGGGACACCAAGGTGAGCTGTAGATGTGGACACCAAGGTGAGCTGTGGATAGGGACACCAAGGTGAGCTGTGGTTGTGGACACCAAAGTGAGCTGAGGATGTAGAGAACAAGGTGAGCTATGGACAGGGACACCAAGGTGGGCTGTGGACAGGGAAACAAAGGTCAGCTATGGATGTGAACACTAAGGTAAGCTGTGGACAGGGACACCAAGGTGAGCTGTGGACAGGGACACCAAGGTGAGCTGTGGATGTGGACACCAAGGTGAGCTGAGGACGGGGACACCAAGGTGAGCTATGGAAGGGGACACCAAGGTGAGCTGTGGATGTGGACACCAAGGTGAGTTGTGGACGGGGACACCAAGGTGAGCTGTGGACGGGGACACCAAGGTGGGCTGTGGACAGGGAAACAAAGGTGAGCTATAGATGTGAACACTAAGGTGAGCTGTGGACAGGGATACCAAGGTGAGCTGTGGACGGGGACACCAAGGTGAGCTGTGGATGTGGACACCAAGGTGAGCTGAGGACGGGGACACCAAGGTGAGCTATGGATGTGGACACCAAGGTGAGCTGTGGATGTGGACACCAAGGTGAGCTGTGGACGGGGACACCAAGGTGAGCTGTGGACGGGGACACCAAGGTGAGCTGTGGATGTGGACACCAAGGTGAGCTGTGGCTGTAGACACCAAGGTGAGCTGTGGACGGGGACACCAAGGTGAGCTGTGGATGTGGACACCAAGGTGAGCTGTGGATGTGGACACCAAGGTGAGCTGTGGATGGGGACACCAAGGTGAGCTGTGGATGTGGACACCAAGGTGAGCTGTGGATGGGGACACCAAGGTGAGCTGTGGACAGGGACACCAAAGTAAGCTGTGGATGGGGACACCAAGGTGAGCTGTGGATGTGGACACCAAGGTGAGCTATGGACGGGGACACCAAGGTGAGCTGTGGACGGGGACACCAAAGTAAGCTGTGGATGGGGACACCAAGGTGAGCTGTGGATGTGGACACCAAGGTGAGCTATGGACGGGGACACCAAGGTGAGCTGTGGACTCGGACACCAAGGTGAGCTGTGGATGTGGACACTATGGTGAGCTGTGGACAGGGACACCAAGGTGAGCTGTGGATGGGGACACCAAGGTGAGCTGTGAATGGGGACACCAAGGTGAGCTATGGATGTGGACACCAAGGTGAGCTGAGGACGGAAACACCAAGTTGAGCTGTGGATGTGGACGCCAAGGTGAGCTGTGGATGGGGACACCAAGGTGAGCTGTGGATGGGGACACCAAGGTGAGCTGTGGACGTGGACACCAAGGTGAGCTGAGGACAGAAACACCAAGGTGAGCTGAGGACAGGGACACCAAGGTGAGCTGCGGATGTGGACACCAAGGTGAGCTGTGGACGGGGACACCAAGGTGAGCTGTGGATGTGGACACCAAGGTGAGCTGTGGACGGGGACACCAAGGTGAGCTGTGGATGTGGACACTATGGTGAGCTGTGGACAGGGACACCAAGGTGAGCTGTGGATGGGGACACCAAGGTGAGCTGTGGATGTGGACACCAAGGTGAGCTGAGGACGGAAACACCAAGGTGAGCTGCGGATGTGGACGCCAAGGTGAGCTGTGGACGGGGACACCAAGGTGAGCTGTGGATGTGGACACCAAGGTGAGCTGAGGACGGGAACACCAAGGTGAGCTGTGGATGTGGACACTATGGTGAGCTGTGGACAGGGACACCAAGGTGAGCTGTGGATGTGGACACCAAGGTGAGCTGAGGACGGAAACACCAAGGTGAGCTGTGGATGTGGACGCCAAGGTGAGCTGTGGATGTGGACACCAAGGTGAGCTGAGGACGGGAACACCAAGGTGAGCTGTGGATGTGGACACTATGGTGAGCTGTGGACAGGGACACCAAGGTGAGCTGTGGATGTGGAAACCAAGGTGAGCTGTGGATGTGTACACCAAGGTGAGCTGTGGCTGTAGACACCAAGGTGAGCTGTGGACGGGGACACCAAGGTGAGCTGTGGATGTGGACACCAAGGTGAGCTGTGGACGGGGACACCAAGGTGAGCTGTGGATGGGGACACCAAGGTGAGCTGTGGATGTGGACGCCAAGGTGAGCTGAGGACGGGAACACCAAGGTGAGCTGAGGACAGGAACACCAAGGTGAGCTGTGGATGTGGACACCAAGGTGAGCTGTGGACAG
The DNA here is from genome assembly GCA_037952925.1 of Lithobates clamitans. Lineage (NCBI taxonomy): Eukaryota > Metazoa > Chordata > Amphibia > Anura > Ranidae > Lithobates > Lithobates clamitans. Next base: position 36,442 of record JBBGZY010002318.1, read on the forward strand.
GGACACCAAGGTGAGCTGTGGACGGGCAAACCAAGGTGAGCTGTGGACGGGCAAACCAAGGTGAGCTGTGGACGGGCACACCAAGGTGAGCTGTGGACAGGGACACCAAGGTGAGCTGTGAATGTGGACACCAAGGTGAGCTGTGGATGTGGACACCAAGGTGAGCTGTGGACGTGGACACCAAGGTGAGCTGTGGCTGTAGACAACAAGGTGAGCTGTGGAAGGGCACACCAAGGTGAGCTGTGGACGGGGACACCAAGGTGAGCTGTGGATATGGACACCAAGGTGAGCTGTGGCTGTAGACACCAAGGTGAGCTGTGGACGGGGACACCAAGGTGAGCTGTGGATGTGGACACCAAGGTGAGCTGTGGACGTGGACACTAAGGTGAGCTGTGGACGGGGACACCAAGGTGAGCTGTGGACGGGGACACCAAGGTGAGCTGTGGATGTGGACACCAAGGTGAGCTGTGGCTGTAGACACCAAGGTGAGCTGTGGACGGGGACACCAAGGTGAGCTGTGGATGTGGACACCAAGGTGAGCTATGGATGGGGACACCAAGGTGAGCTGTGGACAGGGACACCAAAGTAAGCTGTGGATGGGGACACCAAGGTGAGCTGTGGATGTGGACACCAAGGTGAGCTATGGACGGGGACACCAAGGTGAGCTGTGGACGGGGACACCAAAGTAAGCTGTGGATGGGGACACCAAGGTGAGCTGTGGATGTGGACACCAAGGTGAGCTATGGACGGGGACACCAAGGTGAGCTGTGGACTCGGACACCAAGGTGAGCTGTGGATGTGGACACTATGGTGAGCTGTGGACAGGGACACCAAGGTGAGCTGTGGATGGGGACACCAAGGTGAGCTGTGAATGGGGACACCAAGGTGAGCTATGGATGTGGACACCAAGGTGAGCTGAGGACGGAAACACCAAGTTGAGCTGTGGATGTGGACGCCAAGGTGAGCTGTGGATGGGGACACCAAGGTGAGCTGTGGATGGGGACACCAAGGTGAGCTGTGGACGTGGACACCAAGGTGAGCTGAGGACAGAAACACCAAGGTGAGCTGAGGACAGGGACACCAAGGTGAGCTGCGGATGTGGACACCAAGGTGAGCTGTGGACGGGGACACCAAGGTGAGCTGTGGATGTGGACACCAAGGTGAGCTGTGGACGGGGACACCAAGGTGAGCTGTGGATGTGGACACTATGGTGAGCTGTGGACAGGGACACCAAGGTGAGCTGTGGATGGGGACACCAAGGTGAGCTGTGGATGTGGACACCAAGGTGAGCTGAGGACGGAAACACCAAGGTGAGCTGCGGATGTGGACGCCAAGGTGAGCTGTGGACGGGGACACCAAGGTGAGCTGTGGATGTGGACACCAAGGTGAGCTGAGGACGGGAACACCAAGGTGAGCTGTGGATGTGGACACTATGGTGAGCTGTGGACAGGGACACCAAGGTGAGCTGTGGATGTGGACACCAAGGTGAGCTGAGGACGGAAACACCAAGGTGAGCTGTGGATGTGGACGCCAAGGTGAGCTGTGGATGTGGACACCAAGGTGAGCTGAGGACGGGAACACCAAGGTGAGCTGTGGATGTGGACACTATGGTGAGCTGTGGACAGGGACACCAAGGTGAGCTGTGGATGTGGAAACCAAGGTGAGCTGTGGATGTGTACACCAAGGTGAGCTGTGGCTGTAGACACCAAGGTGAGCTGTGGACGGGGACACCAAGGTGAGCTGTGGATGTGGACACCAAGGTGAGCTGTGGACGGGGACACCAAGGTGAGCTGTGGATGGGGACACCAAGGTGAGCTGTGGATGTGGACGCCAAGGTGAGCTGAGGACGGGAACACCAAGGTGAGCTGAGGACAGGAACACCAAGGTGAGCTGTGGATGTGGACACCAAGGTGAGCTGTGGACAGGGACACCAAGGTGAGCTGTGGACGGGCAAACCAAGGTGAGCTGTGGACGGGCAAACCAAGGTGAGCTGTGGACGGGCACACCAAGGTGAGCTGTGGACGGGGACACCAAGGTGAGCTGTGAATGTGGACACCAAGGTGAGCTGTGGATGTGGACACCAAGGTGAGCTGTGGACGTGGACACCAAGGTGAGCTGTGGCTGTAGACAACAAGGTGAGCTGTGGAAGGGCACACCAAGGTGAGCTGTGGACGGGGACACCAAGGTGAGCTGTGGATATGGACACCAAGGTGAGCTGTGGCTGTAGACACCAAGGTGAGCTGTGGACGGGGACACCAAGGTGAGCTGTGGATGTGGACACCAAGGTGAGCTGTGGACGTGGACACTAAGGTGAGCTGTGGACGGGGACACCAAGGTGAGCTGTGGACGGGGACACCAAGGTGAGCTGTGGACGGGGACACCAAGGTGAGCTGTGGATGTGGACACCAAGGTGAGCTGAGGACGGGAACACCAAGGTGAGCTGTAGACGGGGACACCAAGGTGAGCTGTGGATATGGACACCAAGGTGAGCTGTGCATGTGGACACCAAGGTGAGCTGTGGACGTGGACACTAAGGTGAGCTGTGGCTGTAGACACCAAGGTGAGCTGTGGACGGGCACACCAAGGTGAGCTGTGGACGGGGACACCAAGGTGAGCTATGGATGTGTACACCAAGGTGAGCTGTGGATGTGGACACCAAGGTGAGCAGTGGCTGTAGACACCAAGGTGAGCTGTGGACGGGGACACCAAGGTGAGCTGTGGATGTGGACACCAAGGTGAGCTGTGGACGTGGACACTAAGGTGAGCTGTGGACAGGGACACCAAGGTGAGCTGTGGACGGGGACACCAAGGTGAGCTGTGGATGGGGACACCAAAGTGAGCTGTGGATGTGGACGCCAAGGTGAGCTGAGGACGGGAACACCAAGGTGAGCTGAGGACGGGAACACCAAGGTGAGCTGAGGACGGGAACACCAAGGTGAGCTGTGGACAGGCACACCAAGGTGAGCTGTGGACGGGCACACCAAGGTGAGCTGTGGACGGGGACACCAAGGTGAGCTGTGGACAGGGACACCAAGGTGAGCTGTGGATGTGGACACCAAGGTGAGCTGTGGACAGGGACACCAAGGTGAGCTGTGGACGGGCACACCAAGGTGAGCTGTGGACAGGCACACCAAGGTGAGCTATGGACAGGGACACCAAGGTGAGCTGTGGACGTGGACACCAAGGTGAGCTGTGGATGTGGACACCAAAGTGAGCTAAGGACGGGAACATCAAGGTGAGCTGAGGACGGAAACACCAAGGTGAGCTGTGGATGTGGATACCAAGGTGAGCTGTGGACGGGGACACCAAGGTGAGCTGTGGACGGGGACAACAAGGTGAGCTGTGGATGTGGACACTAAGGTGAGTTGTGGACGGGGACACCAAGGTGAACTGTGGACGGGGACACCAAGGTGAGCTGTGGACGGGGACACCAAGGTGAGCTGTGGACGGGGACACCAAGGTGAGCTGTGGACGGGGGCACCAAGGTGAGCTGTGGACATGGACACTAAGGTGAGCTGTGGACGGGGACACCAAGGTGAGCTGTGGACGGGGGCACCAAGGTGAGCTGTGGACGGGGGCACCAAGGTGAGCTGTGGACGGGCACACCAAGGTGAGCTGTGGACGGGGACACCAAGGTGAGCTGTGGACAGGGACACCAAGGTGAGCTGTGGATGTGGACACCAAGGTGAGCTGTGGACAGGGACACCAAGGTGAGCTGTGGACGGGCACACCAAGGTGAGCTGTGGACAGGCACACCAAGGTGAGCTATGGACAGGGACACCAAGGTGAGCTGTGGACGTGGACACCAAGGTGAGCTGTGTATGTGGACACCAAGGTGAGCTGTGGATGTGGACACCAAAGTGAGCTAAGGACGGGAACATCAAGGTGAGCTGAGGACGGAAACACCAAGGTGAGCTGTGGATGTGGATACCAAGGTGAGCTGTGGACGGGGACACCAAGGTGAGCTGTGGACGGGGACAACAAGGTGAGCTGTGGATGTGGACACTAAGGTGAGTTGTGGACGGGGACACCAAGGTGAACTGTGGACGGGGACACCAAGGTGAGCTGTGGACAGGGAAACCAAGGTGAGCTGTGGACGGGGACACCAAGGTGAGCTGTGGACGGGGACACCAAGGTGAGCTGTGGACGGGGGCACCAAGGTGAGCTGTGGACATGGACACTAAGGTGAGCTGTGGACGGGGACACCAAGGTGAGCTGTGGACGGGGGCACCAAGGTGAGCTGTGGACGGGGATACCAAGGTGAGCTGTGGACGGGGAAACCAAGGTGAGCTGTGGACATGGACACTAAGGTGAGCTGTGGACGGGCACACCAAAGTGAGCTGTGGAAGTGGACACCAAGGTGAGCTGTGGACATGGACACTAAGGTGAGCTGTGGACGGGGACACCAAAGTGAGCTGTGGAAGTGGACACCAAGGTGAGCTGTGGATGTGGAAACCAAGGTGAGCTGAGGACGCAAAGGTGATAGAAATTCAGAGGTGAGCTGTGAAAGTGGACGCAGATGTGATCTAGAGATCCGAGAGACACAGAAGATCTTTAGACAATGGGGGCAGAGGAGAGCTGTAGGCAGCAGGCGCAGAGGTGGGCTATAGTGGGGAGGGTGCTCAGATATGAGCTGTAGATGGGGCGAGTAGAGGTGAGCTGTAGAAGAGGGGTGATGGGGTGAGCAGTGGATGGCTGACATCATGAGGATCAGAGAGGAGAGCTGATAACCAGCTTCTCTACAAAAGGGACATCTACACTGATTATCAATGCAGTCCCACCACAGCTGCCAATCACCTATCAGTGCCCATCAATGAAGCCTATCAGTGCAGCCTCACATTAGTGAAAGAGAAAGATTACCTGTTTGCAAAAGTTTATAACAAACTATGAAAAGTATTTTTTTTCAAAATTTTCTGTCTTTTTTTGTTTATTTAGCAAAACATAAAAAACCCCCAGTGGTGATAAAAATAACACCGAAGGAAAGCTCCATTTGTGTGAAAAACAATGATAAAAACGTCATATGTTTTCGGTGTCAGATGACTACGTAATTGTCATTCAAAGTGTGACAGCGCTGAAAGCTGAAAACTGTCCAGGGCAGAAAGGGGTTGAAAGTGCCCGGTAGGCAAGTCACTCGGACAGAAGTAGTGTCCAAGTTATCAATTTGGACCAACAATTTTCTTTGCTGCACAACAAATTCCTGGATATTATCCTATCACCTTTTACTTCTAGGTTGCTCATAGCCTCTACCACTACTGTGGATCCTCACAGATGCTTTCTAGCTTCCACCAGAAATGAACAGATCTCTTAACAAGGGGGTATAGCCAGTGGACGGTGTCAGTAGAGCAGTGGACGGTGTCAGTAGAGCAGTGGACGGTGTCAGTAGGGCAGTGGACGGTGTCAGTAGGGCAGTGGACGGTGTCAGTAGGGCAGAGGACGGTGTCAGTAGAGCAGTGGACGGTGTCAGTAGGGCAGTGGACGGTGTCAGTAGAGCAGTGGACAATGTCAGTAGGGCAGTGGACAGTGTCACGAGAGCAGTGGACGGTGTCAGTAGAGCAGTGGATGGTGTCAGTAGAGCAGTGGACAGTGTCAGTAGGGCAGTGGACGGTGTCAGTAGGGTAGTGGACGGTGTCAGTAGGGTAGTGGACGGTGTCAGTAGAGCAGTGGACGGTGTCAGTAGGGCAGAGGACGGTGTCAGTAGAGCAGTGGACGGTGTCAGTAGGGCAGTGGACGGTGTCAGTAGGGTAGTGGACGGTGTCAGTAGAGCAGTGGACGGTGTCAGTAGGGCAGAGGACGGTGTCAGTAGAGCAGTGGACGGTGTCAGTAGAGCAGTGGACGGTGTCAGTAGGGCAGTGGACGGTGTCAGTAGAGCAGTGGACGGTGTCAGTAGGGCAGTGGACGGTGTCAGTAGAGCAGTGGACGGTGTCAGGGCAGTGGACAATGTCAGTAGAGCAGTGGATGGTGTCAGTAGGGCAGTGGATGGTGTCAGTAGGGCAGTGGACGGTGTCAGTAGAGCAGTGGACGGTGTCAGTAGAGCAGTGGACGGTGTCAGTAGGGCAGTGGACGGTGTCAGTAGGGCAGTGGACATTGTCAGTAGAGCAGTGGACGGTGTCAGTAGGGCAGTGGACGGTGTCAGTAGAGCAGTGGACGGTGTCAGTAGGGCAGTGGACAGTGTCACGAGAGCAGTGGATGGTGTCAGTAGAGCAGTGGACGGTGTCAGTAGAGCAGTGGATGGTGTCAGGAGAGCAGTGGATGGTGTCAGTAGAGCAGTGGACGGTGTCAGTAGAGCAGTGGATGGTGTCAGTAGAGCAGTGGACGGTGTCAGTAGGGCAGTGGACGGTGTCAGTAGGGTAGTGGACGGTGTCAGTAGAGCAGTGGACAGTGTCAGTAGGGCAGAGGACAGTGTCAGTAGAGCAGTGGACGGTGTCAGTAGAGCAGTGGACGGTGTCAGTAGGGCAGAGGACGGTGTCAGTAGAGCAGTGGACGGTGTCAGTAGGGCAGTGGACGGTGTCAGTAGGGCAGTGGACATTGTCAGTAGAGCAGTGGACGGTGTCAGTAGGGCAGTGGACGGTGTCAGTAGGGCAGTGGACAGTGTCACGAGAGCAGTGGACGGTGTCAGTAGAGCAGTGGATGGTGTCAGTAGAGCAGTGGACGGTGTCAGTAGGGCAGTGGACGGTGTCAGTAGGGTAGTGGACGGTGTCAGTAGAGCAGTGGACAGTGTCAGTAGGGCAGAGGACGGTGTCAGTAGAGCAGTGGACGGTGTCAGTAGAGCAGTGGATGGTGTCAGTAGAGCAGTGGACGGTGTCAGTAGGGCAGTGGACGGTGTCAGTAGGGCAGTGGACGGTGTCAGTAGAGCAGTGGACGGTGTCAGTAGAGCAGTGGACGGTGTCAGTAGGGCAGTGGACGGTGTCAGTAGAGCAGTGGACGGTGTCAGTAGAGCAGTGGACAATGTCAGTAGGGCAGTGGACAGTGTCACGAGAGCAGTGGACGGTGTCAGTAGAGCAGTGGATGGTGTCAGTAGAGCAGTGGACAGTGTCAGTAGGGCAGTGGACGGTGTCAGTAGGGTAGTGGACGGTGTCAGTAGAGCAGTGGACGGTGTCAGTAGGGCAGAGGACGGTGTCAGTAGAGCAGTGGACGGTGTCAGTAGAGCAGTGGACGGTGTCAGTAGGGCAGTGGACGGTGTCAGTAGAGCAGTGGACGGTGTCAGTAGGGCAGTGGACGGTGTCAGTAGAGCAGTGGACGGTGTCAGGGCAGTGGACAATGTCAGTAGAGCAGTGGATGGTGTCAGTAGGGCAGTGGATGGTGTCAGTAGGGCAGTGGACGGTGTCAGTAGAGCAGTGGACGGTGTCAGTAGAGCAGTGGACGGTGTCAGTAGGGCAGTGGACGGTGTCAGTAGGGCAGTGGACATTGTCAGTAGAGCAGTGGACAGTGTCAGTAGGGCAGTGGACGGTGTCAGTAGAGCAGTGGACGGTGTCAGTAGGGCAGTGGACAGTGTCACGAGAGCAGTGGATGGTGTCAGTAGAGCAGTGGACGGTGTCAGTAGAGCAGTGGATGGTGTCAGGAGAGCAGTGGATGGTGTCAGTAGAGCAGTGGACGGTGTCAGTAGAGCAGTGGATGGTGTCAGTAGAGCAGTGGACGGTGTCAGTAGGGCAGTGGACGGTGTCAGTAGGGTAGTGGACGGTGTCAGTAGAGCAGTGGACAGTGTCAGTAGGGCAGAGGACAGTGTCAGTAGAGCAGTGGACGGTGTCAGTAGAGCAGTGGATGGTGTCAGTAGAGCAGAGGACGGTGTCAGTAGGGCAGTGGACGGTGTCAGTAGAGCAGTGGACAATGTCAGTAGAGCAGTGGACAATGTCAGTAGGGCAGTGGACAGTGTCACGAGAGCAGTGGACGGTGTCAGTAGAGCAGTGGATGGTGTCAGTAGAGCAGTGGACAGTGTCAGTAGGGCAGTGGACGGTGTCAGTAGGGTAGTGGACGGTGTCAGTAGAGCAGTGGACGGTGTCAGTAGGGCAGAGGACGGTGTCAGTAGAGCAGTGGACGGTGTCAGTAGAGCAGTGGACGGTGTCAGTAGGGCAGTGGACGGTGTCAGTAGAGCAGTGGACGGTGTCAGTAGGGCAGTGGACGGTGTCAGTAGAGCAGTGGACAGTGTCAGTAGGGCAGTGGACAATGTCAGTAGAGCAGTGGACAGTGTCAGTAGAGCAGTGGACGGTGTCAGTAGAGCAGTGGACGGTGTCAGTAGAGCAATGGACCGTGTCAGTAGGGCAGTGGACGGTGTCAGTAGAGCAGTGGACGGTGTCAGTAGGGCAGTGGACGATGTCAGTAGGGCAGTGGACGGTGTCAGTAAGGCAGTGGACATTGTCAGTAGGGCAGTGGAGGTGTCAGTAGAGCAGTGGACGGTGTCAGTAGAGCAGTGGACGGTGTCAGTAGGGCAGTGGACGGTGTCAGTAGGGTAGTGGACGGTGTCAGTAGAGCAGTGGACGATGTCAGTAGGGCAGTGCACGGTGTCAGTAGGGCAGTGGACGGCGTCAGTAGGGCAGTGGACGGTGTTAGTAGGGTAGTTAACGGTTTCAGTAGAGCAGTGGACGGTATCAGTAGGGCAGAGGACGGTGTCAGTAGAGCAGTGGACGGTGTCAGTAGGGCAGTGGACGGTGTCAGTAGAGCAGTGGACGATGTCAGTAGAGCAGTGGATGGTGTCAGTAGAGCAGTGGACGGTGTCAGTAGGGCAGAGGACGGTGTCAGTAGAGCAGTGGACGATGTCAGTAGAGCAGTGGATGGTGTCAGTAGAGCAGTGGACGGTGTCAGTAGGGCAGAGGACGGTGTCAGTAGAGCAGTGGACGATGTCAGTAGAGCAGTGGATGGTGTCAGTAGAGCAGTGGACGGTGTCAGTAGGGCAGAGGACGGTGTCAGTAGAGCAGTGGACGGTGTCAGTAGGGCAGTGGACGGTGTCAGTAGGGCAGTGGACGTTGTCAGTAGGGCAGTGGACGGTGTCAGTAGGGCAGTGGACGGTGTCAGTAGGGCAGTGGACGGTGTCAGTAGGGCAGTGGACGTTGTCAGTAGGGCAGTGGACGGTGTCAGTAGGGCAGTGGACGGTGTCAGTAGGGCAGTGGACGGTGTCAGTAGGGCAGTGGACGGTGTCAGTAGGGCAGTGGACGGTGTCAGTAGGGCAGTGGACGGTGTCAGTAGAGCAGTGGACGGTGTCAGTAGGGCAGAGGACGGTGTCAGTAGAGCAGTGGACGGTGTCAGTAGGGCAGTGGACGGTGTCAGTAGGGCAGTGGACGTTGTCAGTAGGGCAGTGGACGGTGTCAGTAGAGCAGTGGACGGTGTCAGTAGGGCAGTGGACGGTGTCAGTAGGGCAGTGGACGTTGTCAGTAGGGCAGTGGACGGTGTCAGTAGGGCAGTGGACGTTGTCAGTAGGGCAGTTGACGGTGTCAGTAGAGCAGTGGACGGTGTCAGTAGGGCAGAGGACAGTGTCAGTAGAGCAGTGGACAGTGTCATGAGAGCAGTGGACGGTGTCAGTAGAGCAGTGGATGGTGTCAGTAGAGCAGTGGACGGTGTCAGTAGGGCAGTGGACGGTGTCAGTAGGGTAGTGGACGGTGTCAGTAGAGCAGTGGACAGTGTCAGTAGGGCAGAGGACAGTGTCAGTAGAGCAGTGGACGGTGTCAGTAGAGCAGTGGACGGTGTCAGTAGGGCAGTGGACGGTGTCAGTAGAGCAGTGGACAATGTCAGTAGAGCAGTGGACAATGTCAGTAGGGCAGTGGACAGTGTCACGAGAGCAGTGGACGGTGTCAGTAGAGCAGTGGATGGTGTCAGTAGAGCAGTGGACAGTGTCAGTAGGGCAGTGGACGGTGTCAGTAGGGTAGTGGACGGTGTCAGTAGAGCAGTGGACGGTGTCAGTAGGGCAGAGGACGGTGTCAGTAGAGCAGTGGACGGTGTCAGTAGAGCAGTGGACGGTGTCAGTAGGGCAGTGGACGGTGTCAGTAGAGCAGTGGACGGTGTCAGTAGGGCAGTGGACAATGTCAGTAGAGCAGTGGACAGTGTCAGTAGAGCAGTGGACGGTGTCAGTAGAGCAGTGGACGGTGTCAGTAGAGCAGTGGACGGTGTCAGTAGGGCAGTGGACAATGTCAGTAGAGCAGTGGACAGTGTCAGTAGAGCAGTGGACGGTGTCAGTAGAGCAGTGGACGGTGTCAGTAGAGCAATGGACCGTGTCAGTAGGGCAGTGGACGGTGTCAGTAGAGCAGTGGACGGTGTCAGTAGGGCAGTGGACGATGTCAGTAGGGCAGTGGACGGTGTCAGTAAGGCAGTGGACATTGTCAGTAGGGCAGTGGAGGTGTCAGTAGAGCAGTGGACGGTGTCAGTAGAGCAGTGGACGGTGTCAGTAGGGCAGTGGACGGTGTCAGTAGGGTAGTGGACGGTGTCAGTAGAGCAGTGGACAGTGTCAATAGGGCAGAGGACGGTGTCAGTAGAGCAGTGGACGATGTCAGTAGGGCAGTGCACGGTGTCAGTAGGGTAGTGGACGGTGTCAGTAGAGCAGTGGACAGTGTCAAAAGGGCAGAGGACGGTGTCAGTAGAGCAGTGGACGATGTCAGTAGGGCAGTGGACGGCGTCAGTAGGGCAGTGGACGGTGTTAGTAGGGTAGTTAACGGTTTCAGTAGAGCAGTGGACGGTATCAGTAGGGCAGAGGACGGTGTCAGTAGAGCAGTGGACGGTGTCAGTAGAGCAGAGGACGGTGTCAGTAGAGCAGTGGACGGTGTCAGTAGGGCAGTGGACGGTGTCAGTAGGGCAGTGGACGGTGTCAGTAGGGCAGTGGACGGTGTCAGTAGAGCAGTGGACTGTCAGTAGAGCAGTGGACGGTGTCAGTAGAGCAGTGGACGGTGTCAGTAGGCCAGTGGACGGTGTCAGTAGAGCAGTGGACAGTGTCAGTAGAGCAGTGGACGGTGTCAGTAGGACAGTGGACGGTGTCAGTAGGGCAGTGGACGGTGTCAGTAGAGCAGTGGACGGTGTCAGTAGAGCAGTGGACGGTGTCAGTAGAACAGTGGACGGTGTCAGTAGAGCAGTGGACGGTGTCATTAGGGCAGTGGATGGTGTCAGTAGAGCAGTGGACGGTGTCAGTAGAGCAGTGGACGGTGTCAGTAGAACAGTGGACGGTGTCAGTAGGGCAGTGGACGGTGTCAGTAGGGTAGTGGACGGTGTCAGTAGAGCAGTGGACAGTGTCAGTAGGGCAGAGGACAGTGTCAGTAGAGCAGTGGACGGTGTCAGTAGAGCAGTGGACGGTGTCAGTAGGGCAGAGGACGGTGTCAGTAGAGCAGTGGACGGTGTCAGTAGGGCAGTGGACGGTGTCAGTAGGGCAGTGGACATTGTCAGTAGAGCAGTGGACGGTGTCAGTAGGGCAGTGGACGGTGTCAGTAGGGCAGTGGACAGTGTCACGAGAGCAGTGGACGGTGTCAGTAGAGCAGTGGATGGTGTCAGTAGAGCAGTGGACGGTGTCAGTAGGGCAGTGGACGGTGTCAGTAGGGTAGTGGACGGTGTCAGTAGAGCAGTGGACAGTGTCAGTAGGGCAGAGGACGGTGTCAGTAGAGCAGTGGACGGTGTCAGTAGAGCAGTGGATGGTGTCAGTAGAGCAGTGGACGGTGTCAGTAGGGCAGTGGACGGTGTCAGTAGGGCAGTGGACGGTGTCAGTAGAGCAGTGGACGGTGTCAGTAGAGCAGTGGACGGTGTCAGTAGGGCAGTGGACGGTGTCAGTAGAGCAGTGGACGGTGTCAGTAGAGCAGTGGACAATGTCAGTAGGGCAGTGGACAGTGTCACGAGAGCAGTGGACGGTGTCAGTAGAGCAGTGGATGGTGTCAGTAGAGCAGTGGACAGTGTCAGTAGGGCAGTGGACGGTGTCAGTAGGGTAGTGGACGGTGTCAGTAGAGCAGTGGACGGTGTCAGTAGGGCAGAGGACGGTGTCAGTAGAGCAGTGGACGGTGTCAGTAGAGCAGTGGACGGTGTCAGTAGGGCAGTGGACGGTGTCAGTAGAGCAGTGGACGGTGTCAGTAGGGCAGTGGACGGTGTCAGTAGAGCAGTGGACGGTGTCAGGGCAGTGGACAATGTCAGTAGAGCAGTGGATGGTGTCAGTAGGGCAGTGGATGGTGTCAGTAGGGCAGTGGACGGTGTCAGTAGAGCAGTGGACGGTGTCAGTAGAGCAGTGGACGGTGTCAGTAGGGCAGTGGACGGTGTCAGTAGGGCAGTGGACATTGTCAGTAGAGCAGTGGACGGTGTCAGTAGGGCAGTGGACGGTGTCAGTAGAGCAGTGGACGGTGTCAGTAGGGCAGTGGACAGTGTCACGAGAGCAGTGGATGGTGTCAGTAGAGCAGTGGACGGTGTCAGTAGAGCAGTGGATGGTGTCAGGAGAGCAGTGGATGGTGTCAGTAGAGCAGTGGACGGTGTCAGTAGAGCAGTGGATGGTGTCAGTAGAGCAGTGGACGGTGTCAGTAGGGCAGTGGACGGTGTCAGTAGGGTAGTGGACGGTGTCAGTAGAGCAGTGGACAGTGTCAGTAGGGCAGAGGACAGTGTCAGTAGAGCAGTGGACGGTGTCAGTAGAGCAGTGGATGGTGTCAGTAGAGCAGAGGACGGTGTCAGTAGGGCAGTGGACGGTGTCAGTAGAGCAGTGGACAATGTCAGTAGAGCAGTGGACAATGTCAGTAGGGCAGTGGACAGTGTCACGAGAGCAGTGGACGGTGTCAGTAGAGCAGTGGATGGTGTCAGTAGAGCAGTGGACAGTGTCAGTAGGGCAGTGGACGGTGTCAGTAGGGTAGTGGACGGTGTCAGTAGAGCAGTGGACGGTGTCAGTAGGGCAGAGGACGGTGTCAGTAGAGCAGTGGACGGTGTCAGTAGAGCAGTGGACGGTGTCAGTAGGGCAGTGGACGGTGTCAGTAGAGCAGTGGACGGTGTCAGTAGAGCAGTGGACGGTGTCAGTAGAGCAATGGACCGTGTCAGTAGGGCAGTGGACGGTGTCAGTAGAGCAGTGGACGGTGTCAGTAGGGCAGTGGACGATGTCGGTAGGGCAGTGGACGGTGTCAGTAAGGCAGTGGACATTGTCAGTAGGGCAGTGGAGGTGTCAGTAGAGCAGTGGACGGTGTCAGTAGAGCAGTGGACGGTGTCAGTAGGGCAGTGGACGGTGTCAGTAGGGTAGTGGACGGTGTCAGTAGAGCAGTGGACGATGTCAGTAGGGCAGTGCACGGTGTCAGTAGGGCAGTGGACGGCGTCAGTAGGGCAGTGGACGGTGTTAGTAGGGTAGTTAACGGTTTCAGTAGAGCAGTGGACGGTATCAGTAGGGCAGAGGACGGTGTCAGTAGAGCAGTGGACGGTGTCAGTAGGGCAGTGGACGGTGTCAGTAGAGCAGTGGACGATGTCAGTAGAGCAGTGGATGGTGTCAGTAGAGCAGTGGACGGTGTCAGTAGGGCAGAGGACGGTGTCAGTAGAGCAGTGGACGATGTCAGTAGAGCAGTGGATGGTGTCAGTAGAGCAGTGGACGGTGTCAGTAGGGCAGAGGACGGTGTCAGTAGAGCAGTGGACGATGTCAGTAGAGCAGTGGATGGTGTCAGTAGAGCAGTGGACGGTGTCAGTAGGGCAGAGGACGGTGTCAGTAGAGCAGTGGACGGTGTCAGTAGGGCAGTGGACGGTGTCAGTAGGGCAGTGGACGTTGTCAGTAGGGCAGTGGACGGTGTCAGTAGGGCAGTGGACGGTGTCAGTAGGGCAGTGGACGGTGTCAGTAGGGCAGTGGACGGTGTCAGTAGGGCAGTGGACGTTGTCAGTAGGGCAGTGGACGGTGTCAGTAGGGCAGTGGACGGTGTCAGTAGGGCAGTGGACGGTGTCAGTAGGGCAGTGGACGGTGTCAGTAGGGCAGTGGACGGTGTCAGTAGGGCAGTGGACGGTGTCAGTAGAGCAGTGGACGGTGTCAGTAGGGCAGAGGACGGTGTCAGTAGAGCAGTGGACGGTGTCAGTAGGGCAGTGGACGGTGTCAGTAGGGCAGTGGACGTTGTCAGTAGGGCAGTGGACGGTGTCAGTAGAGCAGTGGACGGTGTCAGTAGGGCAGTGGACGGTGTCAGTAGGGCAGTGGACGTTGTCAGTAGGGCAGTGGACGGTGTCAGTAGGGCAGTGGACGTTGTCAGTAGGGCAGTTGACGGTGTCAGTAGAGCAGTGGACGGTGTCAGTAGGGCAGAGGACAGTGTCAGTAGAGCAGTGGACAGTGTCATGAGAGCAGTGGACGGTGTCAGTAGAGCAGTGGATGGTGTCAGTAGAGCAGTGGACGGTGTCAGTAGGGCAGTGGACGGTGTCAGTAGGGTAGTGGACGGTGTCAGTAGAGCAGTGGACAGTGTCAGTAGGGCAGAGGACAGTGTCAGTAGAGCAGTGGACGGTGTCAGTAGAGCAGTGGACGGTGTCAGTAGGGCAGTGGACGGTGTCAGTAGAGCAGTGGACAATGTCAGTAGAGCAGTGGACAATGTCAGTAGGGCAGTGGACAGTGTCACGAGAGCAGTGGACGGTGTCAGTAGAGCAGTGGATGGTGTCAGTAGAGCAGTGGACAGTGTCAGTAGGGCAGTGGACGGTGTCAGTAGGGTAGTGGACGGTGTCAGTAGAGCAGTGGACGGTGTCAGTAGGGCAGAGGACGGTGTCAGTAGAGCAGTGGACGGTGTCAGTAGAGCAGTGGACGGTGTCAGTAGGGCAGTGGACGGTGTCAGTAGAGCAGTGGACGGTGTCAGTAGGGCAGTGGACAATGTCAGTAGAGCAGTGGACAGTGTCAGTAGAGCAGTGGACGGTGTCAGTAGAGCAGTGGACGGTGTCAGTAGAGCAGTGGACGGTGTCAGTAGGGCAGTGGACAATGTCAGTAGAGCAGTGGACAGTGTCAGTAGAGCAGTGGACGGTGTCAGTAGAGCAGTGGACGGTGTCAGTAGAGCAATGGACCGTGTCAGTAGGGCAGTGGACGGTGTCAGTAGAGCAGTGGACGGTGTCAGTAGGGCAGTGGACGATGTCAGTAGGGCAGTGGACGGTGTCAGTAAGGCAGTGGACATTGTCAGTAGGGCAGTGGAGGTGTCAGTAGAGCAGTGGACGGTGTCAGTAGAGCAGTGGACGGTGTCAGTAGGGCAGTGGACGGTGTCAGTAGGGTAGTGGACGGTGTCAGTAGAGCAGTGGACAGTGTCAATAGGGCAGAGGACGGTGTCAGTAGAGCAGTGGACGATGTCAGTAGGGCAGTGCACGGTGTCAGTAGGGTAGTGGACGGTGTCAGTAGAGCAGTGGACAGTGTCAAAAGGGCAGAGGACGGTGTCAGTAGAGCAGTGGACGATGTCAGTAGGGCAGTGGACGGCGTCAGTAGGGCAGTGGACGGTGTTAGTAGGGTAGTTAACGGTTTCAGTAGAGCAGTGGACGGTATCAGTAGGGCAGAGGACGGTGTCAGTAGAGCAGTGGACGGTGTCAGTAGAGCAGAGGACGGTGTCAGTAGAGCAGTGGACGGTGTCAGTAGGGCAGTGGACGGTGTCAGTAGGGCAGTGGACGGTGTCAGTAGGGCAGTGGACGGTGTCAGTAGAGCAGTGGACTGTCAGTAGAGCAGTGGACGGTGTCAGTAGAGCAGTGGACGGTGTCAGTAGGCCAGTGGACGGTGTCAGTAGAGCAGTGGACAGTGTCAGTAGAGCAGTGGACGGTGTCAGTAGGACAGTGGACGGTGTCAGTAGGGCAGTGGACGGTGTCAGTAGAGCAGTGGACGGTGTCAGTAGAGCAGTGGACGGTGTCAGTAGAACAGTGGACGGTGTCAGTAGAGCAGTGGACGGTGTCATTAGGGCAGTGGATGGTGTCAGTAGAGCAGTGGACGGTGTCAGTAGAGCAGTGGACGGTGTCAGTAGAACAGTGGACGGTGTCAGTAGGGTAGTGGACGGTGTCAGTAGGGTAGTGGACGGTGTCAGTAGAGCAGTGGACAGTGTCAATAGGGCAGAGGACGGTGTCAGTAGGGCAGTGGACGATGTCAGTAGGGCAGTGCACGGTGTCAGTAGGGCAGTGGACGGCGTCAGTAGGGCAGTGGATAGTGTCAGTAGAGCAGTGGATGGTGTCAGTAGAGCAGTGGACGGTGTCAGTAGAGCAGTGGACGGTGTCAGTAGAGCAGTTGATGGTCTCAGTAGTCAGTAGAGCAGTGGATGGTGTCAGTAGAGCAGTCGATGGTGTCAGTAGAGCAGTGGATGGTCTCAGTAGTCAGTAGAGCAGTGGACGGTGTCAGTAGGACAGTGAACGGTGTCAGTAGGGCAGTGGACGGTGTCAGTAGAGCAGTGGACGGTGTCATTAGGGCAGTGGATAGTGTCAGTAGAGCAGTGGATGGTGTCAGTAGAGCAGTGGACGGTGTCAGTAGAGCAGTGGACGGTGTCAGTAGAACAGTGGACGGTGTCAGTAGAGCAGTTGATGGTCTCAGTAGTCAGTAGAGCAGTGGATGGTGTCAGTAGAGCAGTCGATGGTGTCAGTAGAGCAGTGGATGGTCTCAGTAGTCAGTAGAGCAGTGGATGGTGTCAGTAGAGCAGAGGACGGTGTCAGTAGGGAAAAGATTGGTGTAAGGACTTTATGCCACACGAGGTGATTATGGTGTGCCCAGGCACACCCGGTACACCCCATGTGCACGCCTATAGATAGGTGTACTACCAGACACAAGCATTCAGCGATGCAATGTGAACTCCTTTTTGCCTTTTTGATCTACCTAAGAGACTAAAGCCTCGTACACACAATACGATTGTTGGCCAGCCGAGCGTCTGATTTTTGTCTTCGGGGCGTGTGCCGGGATCTTGTCAGGAATACTAACGGTACACAATTGTCGTGCCACAAACACGAAGGTAGTGACGTACTACGAGGTATTTCAGCTCTTGAGCGCCACCCTTTGATTCCCTTCTGCTGATTTCGTGTATGGTGAGCATTGATTCCGCCCTGTTTGTACTTTCCACTTTTGTGTGACGGACTTGTGTACTGACCATACGAAGATCTGACATCAAACCAATGTCTGCCGAAAATTTGCTTGTCTGTTATCCAACATTTGTTGGCAGAAAGTTGGACAACAATTGTCTAAAGGAGCGTACTAACGGTAAGATTTTAGGACAACAGTCTGTCAACAGACAATCCCTGCCAACAATCGATCGGTGTGTACGAGGCTTTCTATGTAGTGAAGCCATCAGACAGGAGTCTGAACCACCAAAATCCTAACAATTGGTGGCATCTCCCACGTTGTTATCCTCTCCGCTTCACTTTCACTAAACAAACTGGATTATATATGAACTGTGTATCCATATTAAATGCAGAATGACTTTCAATAAAATAGGAATAGATTCCGTTCTCCACTTTTTTCTGAACGCATCTATAGAATTTCTTTAATATACAATTATAATAATATTCAGGAAAATAGACATTCATCTGGGATTGAGATCTGAATTGCTGCATTGGATAAAATGTAACAATCAATAAACTATTCTACAGAAAGCGTTCTGAGAAATGGGAAAAATAATAAATCTATCAACAATCAGAAAAGATTTCCAGGGCGAGCTAACAGGTCTAATCGCAGCTCTTGGGATCCGTGACGTCTCTGGTGGTTACTAAGGGCAGAAAGTGGAGACATTCAAGATGTTCCGGCTCTGCGTGGTCTCTTCAGTGCTCAGCATGTGACCAGAGCAGGAATCTGGGTGTACAGGTCTAGCTACAGTCTACAGGCCTTCTTTTATACACTATATTACCAAAAGTATTGGGACGCCTGCCTTTACACACACATGACATCCCAGTCTTAATCCGGAGGGTTCAATATTGAGTTGGCTCCGCCCTTTGCAGCTATAACAGCTTCCAGGTTTCTGCACAGAGTCCTGATCTCAACCCAACAGAACACCTTTGGGATGAATTAGAGAGGAGAATGCGAGCCAGGCCTTCTCATCCAACATCAGTGCCTGACCTCACAAATGCTCTTCTGGAAGAATGGTCAAACATTCCCATAGACATCCTCCTAAACCTTGTGGACGGCCTTCCCAGAAGAGGTGAAGCTGTTATAGCTGCAAAGGGCGGAGCCAACTCAATATTGAACCCTCCGGACTAAGACTGGGATGTCATTAAAGGTCATGTGTGTGTAAAGGCAGGCGTCCCAATACTATTGACATTATAGTGTATATTCTGGATTTTCTCATTACATTGTCACCATCTGGGCGTGTTATGGTTGTTTTAGACAAAATCATGTTATTTTGTTACATCGGCTGTGTTATGAATCATTTAGGAATTATCTCTTTGTAAAGGAGATTGAGAACAGATTGTCAGCAGCTTGTTTGGGTAATCTATAGGATTTCCGTGTGGTTGGTATATTAGCTGTTCCTGTAAATCAAAGTTCTGTGTGGGACGAGGCCACGGCCCCTCAGCTCCATCCTGTCCTCGTAGATTTCCATGGTGGCGAAGGCCTGGCTTTCTGGTGGGGTTTCAATAATGCCGTTGAAGGTTATGTGGTGAATTCCATGTGGGTCTTGACAGTAACCCCCATCGTGGTCATGTCCAGCAAAATAGGCCACCACAGAAGGATGGGCCTGTAACATTGACAGGACCTCAAGGTAGTTCCACGTGAGACATATGGGGTCTGTGGAAGGAGGGTAGATCGGAAGATGTCCTGCAAAAAAGATATAAGAGATTCAGATGGACAAAAAACATTTAGCTGAAGGAAAGGCACCATAAATGTGGTCCTGAGAGTCATAAGATCGTCATGTGTCCCTTTATGTTCCTGTATTCCGTTATTGAAACCCTTCCCATGATGCTCTCTTATAATCCTCAACTGTTCAGTAGAAATGGACTGGGAGAGAAAGTAGCAATCCCGGTGATAAGCAACCCAACCAGGAACACTCACCGGACATAACAGAGATGTGTGGCAGAGCAGGTCTCGGATGTGCCAACAGTGTCTGTCTTCAGGGGCGAAATGCAGCCTGGCCGGTCAGTGCCCAAATGGGAGGATTCCAGGAAGGATGGCATGTTCCTACCCTTTCCCTATTCGTCTGGTACCGCTAGTCACTGTCCCTTACAGACAGGTGGCCTGTCCTTACACAACTGTGGACTCTGGCAATATCCAAAGCAGTGTTCTTAGCTTTGTTATTAAAGTGTTACTAAACCTAGGAGCCTGTATTCACTATATCCGGTCCCCCCAGGACCTGCATTCACTATATCTGGTCTCCCCAGAGCCTGCATTCACTATATCTGCTGTCCCCAGGAGCCTGCATTCACTATATCTGGTCCCCCCCAGGAGCCTGCATTCACTATATCTGGTCCCCCCAGGAGCCTGCATTCACTATATCTGGTCTCCCCATAGCCTGCATTCACTATATCTGGTCCCCCAGGAGCCTGCATTCACTATATTTGGTCCCCCCAGGACTCTGCATTCACTATATCTGCTGTCCCCAGGAGCCTGCATTCACTATATCTGGTCCCCCCAGGAGCCTGCATTCACTATATCTGGTCCCCCCAGGAATCTGCATTCTCTATATCTGCTGTCCCCAGGAGCCTGCATTCACTATGTCTGGTCCCCCCAGGACCTGCATTCACTATATCTGGTCTCCCCAGAGCCTGCATTCACTATATCTGCTGTCCCCAGGAGCCTGCAGTCACTATATCTGGTCCCCCCAGGAGCCTGCATTCACTATATCTGCTCCCCCCAGGAATCTGCATTCTCTATATCTGCTGTCCCCAGGAGCCTGCAGTCACTATATCTGGTCCCCCCAGGAGCCTTCATTCACTATATCTGGTCCCCCCAGGAGCCTGCATTCACTATATCTGCTGTCCCCAGGAGCCTGCACTCACTATATCTGATCTCCCCAGGAGCCTGCATTCTCTATATCCGATCTCCCCAGGAGCCTGCATTCTCTATATCTGATCTCCCCAGGAGCCTGCAGTCACTATATCTGATCTCCCCAGGAGCCTGCATTCTCTATATCTGATCTCCCCAGGAGCCTGCATTCACTATATCTGATCTCCCCAGGAGCCTGCACTCACTATATCTGATCTCCCCAGGAGCCTGCATTCTCTATATCTGATCTCCCCAGGAGCCTGCAGTCACTATATCTGATCTCCCCAGGAGCCTGCACTCACTATATCTGATCTCCCCAGGAGCCTGCATTCTCTAT
Organism: Lithobates clamitans; assembly: GCA_037952925.1. Classification (NCBI taxonomy): domain Eukaryota; kingdom Metazoa; phylum Chordata; class Amphibia; order Anura; family Ranidae; genus Lithobates; species Lithobates clamitans. The sequence goes on from JBBGZY010002318.1 coordinate 56,571, forward strand.
ATCTGATCTCCCCAGGAGCCTGCAGTCACTATATCTGATCTCCCCAGCAGCCTGCATTCTCTATATCTGCTGTCCCCAGGAGCCTGCATTCACTGTATCTGGTCCCCCAGGAGCCTACATTCTCTATATCTGGTCCCCCCAGGACCCTGCAGTCACTATATCTGCTCTCCCCAGGAGCCTGCAGTCACTATATCTGATCTCCTCAGGAGCCTGCATTCTCTATATCTGCTGTCCCCAGGAGCCTGCATCCTCTATATCTGATCTCCCCAGGAGCCTGCATTCTCTATATCTGCTGTCCCCAGGAGCCTGCATTCACTGTATCTGGTCCCCCAGGAGCCTGCATTCACTATATCTGGTCCCCCAGGAGCCTACATTCTCTATATCTGGTCCCCCCAGGACCCTGCAGTCACTATATCTGCTCTCCCCAGGAGCCTGCATTCACTATATCTGATCTCCCCAGGAGCCTGCAGTCACTATATCTGATCTCCCCAGGAGCCTGCATTCTCTATATCTGCTGTCCCCAGGAGCCTGCATTCACTGTATCTGGTCCCCCAGGAGCCTGCATTCACTATATCTGGTCCCCCAGGAGCCTACATTCTCTATATCTGGTCCCCCCAGGACCCTGCAGTCACTATATCTGCTCTCCCCAGGAGCCTGCAGTCACTATATCTGGTCCCCCCAGGAGACTGCAGTCACTATATCTGATCTTCCAAAGTACACAGAACATAAATACCTTTTCTCAACAGCAGTATATTTACATGTGCACTGCCAAAAAATTCTTTTTTTTTTTTTCGTTTAATACATTGGTTTTTTTTTACGGATCATTTGTTGTTATTGATATTCGGTATTTTGAATAAAGTTGTAACTTCGGATAAATTCAAATTCGTTACGGTCCATTCTTTAAGATGTGGTATTCATTATTTCAATAATAATTTGAGAGAACGAAAATCTGAAATTCGAAAAATCTGAATATTTGATCATTCGAAATTCGAGAATCCAAAAATTTACAAATTTGAAAATCAGAGAGAACGAAAAACCAAAAATTCAAAAGAACAAAAATCCGAGAATGCGAAAGAACAAACAACATTAGGATAATTTCTATTATAATTAAAATATTACGTTTATTAACCATTATTATAGTTTTTTATTAATAATAATAAAAACTTTAATAATAGGTATAAACTATCAAATTATACAGTAGGTATTTCTAATTTCCATTCAAATTTGGCTGTTAGTGAACATAACGAATACAAATGTATCCGAAGTTATGAATTATCCAAAATAACAAATGACGGATAATTTGTAACTTCGGATAAATTCGTATTCGTTACGTTCTAACTAACAGCCACATTTTTAAAGAAGTTCCAAGAGCTATAATTTAATAGTTTATAAATATTAATAAATAATAATAATAAAAAAACTATAATGGTTAATAAACTTAATATTTTAATTATAATAGAAATTATACACATATTTTTTTTTTTTTTTTGGATTTTTGTTCTTTCTGATTTTTGTTCTTTTAAAAAAATTAGTTTTAAAAAAAATTAGTTAAACGGTCTTTTGTTAATTCCAATTTTTCCGAAATAACGAATATGCCAAATTTTGATGAAAACTATTTTGGAAGTAAACCAATTGCACATGTCTAGTATATAGTAGGCTAATGACTTCCATCAGTGTCTGGTTAAAGCTTGTTTTCATTCTCCTATGACTGTCCTATGAGGTCGCAGGACCCCTGACCCTCTGTCTAGACAGTGCTGATTGGCCCTGTGCTGATCACATGCACTCCCCAAAAAAAAAAACTCTCTAGCAATACACACCAAACTGAGTATGTGCATCTTGTCCCTTGGCTCTGTAAATACCAGGAAATAGATTGGGGACTGTGCAAGAAGGGGAGGATCAGAGAAGACAGGATTGAACATCCTTTTTACACAATGTAGAGGATTAGCCCCTTAGGTTCCATAGTGAGTATAACAAGCATGCTTTACTGCATATACACACTGATTTTACTGATGTGGGTTTAGTAACACTTTAAAGCGTAGCTCCAGCTCCAACGAAGCAGAAGACGCTACAGGGACCAGTCTGGAGTACGGAGCTGAAGACGCTACAGGGACATGTCTGGAGTACGGAGCAGAAGATGCTACAGGGACCAGTCTGGAGTACGGAGCAGAAGATGCTACAGGGACCAGTCTGGAGTACGGAGCTGAAGACGCTACAGGGACATGTCTGGACTACGGAGCAGAAGATGCTACAGGAACCAGTTTGGAGTATGGAGCAGAACACGCTACAGGGACCAGTCTGGAGTACGGAGCAGAAGACGCTACAGGGAAATGTCTGGAGTACGGAGCAGAAGATGCTACAGGGACCAGTCTGGAGTACGGAGCAGAAGATGCTACAGGGACCAGTCTGGAGTATGGAGCAGAACACGCTACAGGGATCAGTCTGGAGTATGGAGCAGAACACGCTACAGGGACCAGGAACACGCTACAGGGACCAGTCTGGAGTACGGAGCAGAAGATGCTACAGAGACCAGTCTGGAGTACAGAGCAGAAGACGCTACAACGACCAGTCTGGAGTAAGGAGCAGAAGACGCTACAGGGACCAGTCTGGAGTACGAAGCAGAAGACGCTACAGGGACCAGTCTGGAGTATGGAGCAGAAGACGCTAGAGGGACCAGTCTGGAGTACGGAGCAGAAGACGCTACAACGACCAGTCTGGAGTACGGAGCAGAAGACGCTACAGGGACCAGTCTGGAGTACGGAGCAGAAGACGCTACAGGGACCAGTCTGGAGTATGGAGCAGAAGACGCTAGTGGGACCAGTCTGGAGTACGGAGCAGAAGATGCTACAGGGACCAGTCTGGAGTACGGAGCAGAAGATGCTACAGGGACCAGTCTGGAGTATGGAGCAGAACACGCTACAGGGACCAGTCTGGAGTATGGAGCAGAAGATGCTACGGGGACCAGTCTGGAGTACGGAGCAGAAGATGCTACAGGGACCAGTCTGGAGTATGGAGCAGAACACGCTACAGGGACCAGTCTGGAGTATGGAGCAGAAGACGCTACAGGGACGAGTCTGGAGTATGGAGCAGAAGACGCTACAGGGACCAGGAACACGCTACAGGGACCAGTCTGGAGTACGGAGCAGAAGACGCTACAGGGACCAGTCTGGAGTATGGAGCAGAAGACGCTACAGGGACCAGTCTGGAGTACGGAGCAGAAGACGCTACAGGGACCAGTCTGGAGTACGGAGCAGAAGACACTACAAGGACCAGTCTGGAGTACGGAGCAGAAGACCCTACAGGGACCAGTCTGGAGTACGGAGCAGAAGACGCTACAGGGACCAGTCTGGAGTATGGAGCAGAAGACGCTACAGGAACCAGTCTGGAGTACGGAGCAGAAGATGCTACAGGGACCAGTCTGGAGTACGGAGCAGAAGACGCTACCGGAACTAGTCTGGAGTATGGAGCAGAAGATGCTACAGGGACCAGTCTGGAGTACGGAGCAGAAGACGCTAGAGGGACCAGTCTGGAGTATGGAGCAGAAGACACTACAGGGACCAGTCTGGAGTACGGAGCAGAAGACACTACAGGGACCAGTCTGGAGTATGAAGCAGAAGACGCTACAGGGACCAGTCTGGAATACGGAGCAGAAGATGCTACAGGGACCAGTCTGGAGTATGGAGGAGAAGAAGGCGCTACAGGGACCAGTCTGGAGTACGAAGCAGAAGATGCTACAGGGACCAGTCTGGAGTATGGAGGAGAAGACGCTACAGGGACCAGTCTGGAGTACGGAGCAGAAGATGCTACAGGGTCCAGTCTAGAGTATGGAGAAGAAGACGCTACAGGGACCAGTCTGGAGTAGGGAGCAGAACACGCTACAGGGACCAGTATGGAGTGTGGAGGAGAAGAAGACGCTACAGGGACCAGTCTGGAGTACGGAGCAGAAGACGCTACAGGGACCAGTCTGGAGTACGAAGCAGTAGACGCTACAGGGACCAGTCTGGAGTACGGAGCAGAAGACGCTACAGGGACCAGTCTGGAGTACGGAGCATAAGATGCTACAGGGACCAGTCTGGATTATGGAGAAGAAGACGCTACAGGGACCAGTCTGGAGTACGGAGCAGAAGACGCTACAGGGACCAGTCTGGAGTACGAAGCAGAACACGCTACAGGGACCAGTCTGGAGTACAGAGCAGAACACGCTACAGGGACCAGTCTGGAGTACGGAGCGGAAGACGATACAGGGACCAGTCTGGAGTACGGAGCAGAAGACGCTACAGGGAGCAGTCTGGAGTACGGAGCAAAAGATGCTACAGGGACCAGTCTGGTGTATGGAGGAGAAGAAGACGCTACAGGGACCAGTCTGGAGTACGGAGAAGAAGACACTACAGGGACCAGTCTGGAGTACGGAGCAGAAGACGCTACAGGGACCAGTCTGGAGTATGAAGCAGAAGACGCTACAGGTACCAGTCTGGAGTACGGAGCAGAAGATGCTACAGGGAGCAGTCTGGAGTACGGAGCAGAACACGCTACAGGGACCAGTCTGGAGTACAGAGCAGAACACGCTACAGGGACCAGTCTGGAGTACAGAGCAGAACACGCTACAGGGACCAGTCTGGAGTACAGAGCAGAACACGCTACAGGGACCAGTCTGGAGTACAGAGCAGAACACGCTACAGGGACCAGTCTGGAGTACGGAGCAGTAGACGCTACATGGACCAGTCTGGAGTACGGAGCAGAAGACGCTACAGGGACCAGTCTGGAGTACGGAGCAGAAGACGCTACAGGGACCAGTCTGGAGTACGGAGCAGAAGACGCTACAGGGACCAGTCTGGAGTACGGAGCAGAACACGCTACAGGGACCAGTCTGGAGTACAGAGCAGAACACGCTACAGGGACCAGTCTGGAGTACGGAGCAGAAGACGCTACAGGGACCAGTCTGGAGTACGGAGCAGAAGACGCTACAGGGACCAGTCTGGAGTACGGAGCAGAAGACGCTACAGGGACCAGTCTGGAGTACGGAGCATAAGATGCTACAGGGACCAGTCTGGATTATGAAGGAGAAGAAGACACTACAGGGACCAGTCTGGAGTAGGGAGCAGAACACGCTACAGGGACCAGTCTGGAGTATGGAGCAGAAGATGCTACAGGGACCAGTCTGGAGTATGGAGCAGAAGATGCTACAGGGACCAGTCTGGAGTACGGAGCAGAACACGCTACAGGGACCAGTCTGGAGTACAGAGCAGAACACGCTACAGGGACCAGTCTGGAGTACGGAGCAGTAGACGCTACATGGACCAGTCTGGAGTACGGAGCAGAAGACGCTACAGGGACCAGTCTGGAGTACGGAGCAGAAGACGCTACAGGGACCAGTCTGGAGTACGGAGCAGAAGACGCTACAGGGACCAGTCTGGAGTACGGAGCATAAGATGCTACAGGGACCAGTCTGGATTATGAAGGAGAAGAAGACACTACAGGGACCAGTCTGGAGTATGGAGCAGAAGACGCTACAGGGACCAGTCTGGAGTATGGAGCAGAAGACGCTACAGGGACCAGTCTGGAGTACGGAGCAAAAGGTGCTACAGGGACCAGTCTGGAGTACGGAGCAGAAGACGCTACAGGGACCAGTCTGGAGTACGGAGCAGAAGACGCTACAGGGACCAGTCTGGAGTACGGAGCATAAGATGCTACAGGGACCAGTCTGGATTATGAAGGAGAAGAAGACACTACAGGGACCAGTCTGGAGTATGGAGCAGAACACGCTACAGGGACCAGTCTGGAGTATGGAGCAGAAGACGCTACAGGGACCAGTCTGGAGTACGGAGCAAAAGGTGCTACAGGGACCAGTCTGGAGTATGGAGCAGAAGACGCTACAGGGACCAGTCTGGAGTACGGAGCAGAAGACACTACAGGGACCAGTCTGGAGTACGGAGCAGAAGAGGCTACAGGGACCAGTCTGGAGTATGAAGCAGAAGACGCTACAGGTACCAGTCTGGAGTATGGAGGAGAAGACGCTACAGGGACCAGTCTGGAGTACGGAGCAGAAGACACTACAGGGACCAGTCTGGAGTACGGAGCAGAAGAGGCTACAGGGACCAGTCTGGAGTATGAAGCAGAAGATGCTACAGGGACCAGTCTGGAGTACGGAGCAGAAGATGCTACAGGGAGCAGTCTGGAGTACGGAGCAGAAGATGCTACAGGGAGCAGTCTGGAGTACGGAGCAGAAGACACTACAGGGACCAGTCTGGAGTATGGAGCAGAAGACGCTACAGGGACCAGTCTGGAGTATGGAGCAGAAGATGCTACAGGGACCAGTCTGGAGTATGGAGGAGAAGACGCTACAGGGACCAGTCTGGAGTACGAAGCAGAAGATGCTACAGGGTCCAGTCTAGAGTATGGAGGAGAAGAAGACGCTACAGGGACCAGTCTGGAGTAGGGAGCAGAAGACGCTACAGAGACCAGTCTGGAGTACGGAGCAGAAGACGCTACAGGGACAAGTCTGGAGTACGGAGCAGAAGATGCTACAGGAAGCAGTCTGGAGTACGGAGCAGAAGACGCTACAGGGACCAGTCTGGAGTATGGAGGAGAAGAAGATGCTACAGGGACCAGTCTGGAGTACGGAGCAGAAGACGCCACAGGGACCAGTCTGGAGTACGGAGCAGAAGACGCTACAGGGAGCAATCTGGAGTATGGAGCAGAAGACGCCACAGGGACCAGTCTAGAGTACGGAGCAGAAGATTCTACAGGGACCAGTCTGGAGTATGGAGGAGAAGAAGAAGACGCTACAGGGACCAGTCTGGAGTATGGAGGAGAAGAAGAAGACGCTACAGGGACCAGTCTGGAGTACGGAGCAGAAGACGCCACAGGGACCAGTCTAGAGTACGGAGCAGAAGATTCTACAGGGACCAGTATGGAGGAGAAGAAGAAGACGCTACAGGGACCAGTCTGGAGTATGGAGGAGAAGAAGAAGACGCTACAGGGACCAGTCTGGAGTATGGAGCAGAAGATGCTAAAGGGACCAGTCTGGGGTATGGAGCAGAAGATGCTATAGGGACCAGTCTGGAGTATGGGGGAGCAGAAGACGCCACAGGGACCAGTCTGGAGTATGAAGCAGAAGATGCTACAGGGACCAGTCTGGAGTACGGAGCAGAAGACGCTACAGGGACCAGTCTGGAGTACGGAGCAGAAGATGCTAGAGGGACCAGTCTGGAGTATGGAGCAGAAGACGCTACAGGGACCAGTCTGGAGTACGGAGCAGAAGATGCTACAGGGAGCAGTCTGGAGTACGGAGCAGAAGACGCTACAGGGACCAGTCTGGAGTATGGAGCAGAAGACGCTACAGGGACCAGTCTGGAGTACGGAGGAGAAGAAGAAGATGCTACAGGGACCAGTCTGGAGTATGGAGCAGAAGACGCCACAGGGACCAGTCTGGAGTACGGAGCAGAAGATTCTACAGAGACCAGTCTGGAGTATGGAGTAGAAGAAGAAGACGCTACAGGGACCAGTCTGGAGTATGGAGGAGAAGAAGAAGACGCTACAGGGACCAGTCTGGAGTATGGAGCAGAAGATGCTACAGGGACCAGTCTGGAGTACGGAGCAGAGGATGCTAAAGGGACCAGTCTGGAGTACGGAGCAGAAGATGCTACAGGGACCAGTCTGGAGTACGGAGCAGAAGACGCTACAGGGACCAGTCTGGAGTACGGAGCAGAATACGCTACAGGGACCAGTCTGGAGTATGGAGCAGAAGATGCTACAGGGACCAGTCTGGAGTACGGAGCAGAAGACGCTACAGGGACCAGTCTGGAGTACGGAGCAGAATACGCTACAGGGAGCAGTCTGGAGTACGGAGCAGAAGACGCTACAGGGACCAGTCTGGAGTATGGAGCAGAAGACGCTACAGGGACCAGTCTGGAGTATGGAGGAGAAGATGCTACAGGGACCAGTCTGGAGTATGGAGCAGAAGATGCTACAGGGACCAGTCTGGAGTACGGAGCAGAGGATGCTAAAGGGACCAGTCTGGAGTATGGAGCAGAAGATGCTACAGGGACCAGTCTGGAGTATGGAGCAGAAGATGCTACAGGGACCAGTCTGGAGTATGGAGCAGAAGAAGACGCTACAGGGACCAGTCTGGAGTACGGAGCAGAAGACGCTACAGGGACCAGTCTGGAGTACGGAGCAGAAGACGCTACAGGGACCAGTCTGGAGTACGGAGCAGAAGACGCTACAGGGACCAGTCTGGAGTACGGAGCAGAAGACGCTACAGGGACCAGTCTGGAGTACGGAGCAGAAGATGCTACAGGGACCAGTCTGGAGTACGGAGCAGAAGACGCTACAGGGACCAGTCTGGAGTACGGAGCAGAAGATGCTACAGGGACCAGTCTGGAGTACGGAGCAGAAGACGCTACAGGGACCAGTCTGGAGTACGGAGCAGAAGACGCTACAGGGACCAGTCTGGAGTACGGAGCAGAAGACGCTACAGGGACCAGTCTGGAGTACGGAGCAGAAGACGCTACAGGGACAAGTCTGGAGTACGGAGCAGAAGATTCATGTAAAATGGGTTCCCAAGTCTTGAAAATTTAACAAAATTAGACCGGCACTTTTTTTTTTAACGCACTTTCCCACAGTATATGTGCTGCATTGTGGGTCCGTCAGCACTTCCTGTACTGTGCATTGTGGTGTCATGCTGAATGAATGCCATGCATTCCATCAACCCCTTGCCACTCAGGCCAATTCTGACACTAAATTCCTACATGTAAAAATCATCATTTTTGTTGCTAAAAAATTACTCAGAACTCCCAAACATTATATATATATATATATATTTTTTTTTTAGCAGACACCCTAGGGAATAAAATGGCGGTCGTTGCAATTTTTATGTCACACAGTAATTTTTCATATCTCCACTCAAAATCCCTGACGTCCTACGACGTCAACCCGGGGGAAGTGGTTAAAATACATAGTTTACCGCTCATTACCGCAACAAATAAGTATGAAGCCATCCTAAAGGTTTCTCATCTGGGGAGGTTGGGAAGATTGTTACCCCCAGATAATTTTCACTGGGTAAAACAATTTAAAATCGTACCTGCCACCATCACTTTTTCTCCATTTTTATCTGAAGATTGGAGAATGCCATCAATCCAGTTTAACTGAGCGTTGCTGATTCCTCCATTAAACTGCACAAATTGGGGATCATCAAGACCTGCGATGACACAAAGCAAGATATTGAAATACAAACTTCTACTTGAACCACCTGCCGACGGCTGACAATAAATATACTGCGTGTAGATGGTAGGTACAATCAGGAACATGTACTGACAGTGGTGGCCCGTCCATTAGGGGCGCAGGGGCGACACCCCCCAATCCATGCGTCCAGCCGCCTGATCTACATGCAAGTCGCCGAGTGCATGGATTCCAAATGGGGGGGTGTTTTTTGAAGCACGTGATTAGAGCCTGTGACTCTAATAGGCTTCAAGAAAAGGGTGGGCTCGGGGCGCAGAGCACTGCACCCTGAGCCAACCCAGTTGTGTGACAATAGCAAATGAATATTCCCTATTGCCACACTGATCCTCCTTTCGGCCAATCAGGAAGCGGGTCTTGAGACCCGTCACCCGAATGGCTGAAAGGACAGGCGATCCTATTGGACGCCTAAGAGGAGGAGGTGAGGACAAAGGAGCCACTGCCTGCCCCCCTTAGGAGCCGGCAACCCACCCACTGTCCATAGGAGCCAGCAACCCACCCGCTGTCCATAGGAGCCCGCAACCCACCCACTGCCCATAGGATTTGGCAACCCACCCACTGCCCATAGGATTTGGCAACCCACCCGCTGTCCATAGGAGCCCACAACCCACCCGCTGTCCATAGGAGCCCACAACCCACCCGCTGTCCATAGGAGCCCGCAACCCACCCGCTGTCCATAGGAGCCCGCAACCCGCCCGCTGTCCATAGGAGCCCACAACCCACCCGCTGTCCATAGGAGCCCACAACCCACCTGCTGTCCATAGGAGCCCACAACCCACCCGCTGTCCATAGGAGCCCACAACCCACCCGCTGTCCATAGGAGCCCACAACCCACCCACTGTCCATAGGAGCCCACAACCCACCCGCTGTCCATAGGAGCCCACAACCCACCCGCTGTCCATAGGAGCCCGCAACCCACCCGCTGTCCATAGGAGCCCGCAACCCGCCCGCTGTCCATAGGAGCCCACAACCCACCCGCTGTCCATAGGAGCCCACAACCCACCCGCTGTCCATAGGAGCCCACAACCCACCCGCTGTCCATAGGAGCCCACAACCCACCCGCTGTCCATAGGAGCCCACAACCCACCCACTGTCCATAGGAGCCCACAACCCACCCGCTGTCCATAGGAGCCCACAACCCACCCGCTGTCCATAGGAGCCCACAACCCACCCGCTGTCCATAGGAGCCCGCAACCCACCCGCTGTCCATAGGAGCCCGCAACCCGCCCGCTGTCCATAGGAGCCCACAACCCACCCGCTGTCCATAGGAGCCCACAACCCACCCGCTGTCCATAGGAGCCCGCAACCTGCCCACTGTCCATAGGAGCCCACAACCCACCCGCTGTCCATAGGAGCCCACAACCCACCCGCTGTCCATAGGAGCCCACAACCCACCCGCTGTCCATAGGAGCCCACAACCCACCCGCTGTCCATAGGAGCCCACAACCCACCCGCTGTCCATAGGAGCCCGCAACCCCCCACTGTCCATAGGAGCCCACAACCCACCCGCTGTCCATAGGAGCCCACAACCCACCAACTGTCCATAGGAGCCCACAACCCACCCGCTGTCCATAGGAGCCCACAACCCACCCGCTGTCCATAGGAGCCCACAACCCACCCGCTGTCCATAGGAGCCCGCAACCCGCCCGCTGTCCATAGGAGCCCACAACCCACCCACTGTCCATAGGAGCCCACAACCCACCCGCTGTCCATAGGAGCCCACAACCCACCCGCTGTCCATAGGAGCCCACAACCCACCCGCTGTCCATAGGAGCCCACAACCCACCCACTGTCCATAGGAGCCCACAACCCACCCACTGTCCATAGGAGCCCACAACCCACCCACTGTCCATAGGAGCCCGCAACCCGCCCACTGTCCAACCTAGATGGGGTAAGTGTCGAGGGGGGGAATTGGTGCCGTTGACCGACCAACCCGTGGGGGGCTGAGAGGGCACTGTAAGAGGTTGGTGGGCACTGTAGGGACTAAGGGCTCTTAGGGGGCCTGGGGGCACTATGTGGGGTTGAGGGGCACTTTAAGCCACTTTGGGAGGTTGCAGGGCCCTATAGGAGCTGGAAGGCATTGTGGGAGGTTGGGGTATCTGCAGCTTGCTGGTAGGTGAAGAGGATGGAGGCTGAGGCCAAGCATGAAGTCACAGCCTGGCAGTTGAGAAGCACTGTTCTAGAGATTAAAAGATTGGTAAATGTAGCAATGAAAGCGTTATATAATAAAATGTTAATTTTACTTCTTCTTTGTAGCTGACTCGACTTGTCATTGCATTTTTAAAATGATATATTTCAGATTCAATTATTTTATAGATGTCCTTTGTTTACCTGTAGGACTGTTCAAATCTGCATTTTTATTCTTCTGCTTCAGAACTTTTAAGGACTTTACATACTTGTGGCTTGTTGAATCTCTTCCTATGACGCTTAAGTCATAAGAGTCAATCAGGAGTACTCGAAATTTGGAGAAAGGACTGAAATGATAAGCGTAGAATGACTCCGGGTCATCGCGCTCCTCCGGAGATATAACCCGGGTTTCCCCCAGCTGCATGCTATTCAGTTTTGACTCCATCAGTTGCTTCCTGCTGAAGTTGTAGAATTCGTGGTTGCCCCAAATATGGTGGACAGGGATCTTCAGCTTTTCAAACTCTGCCAGAACTTTTGTCAGCGATGACTCTGATGCCTTCAGGGGGACATTAAAGCCATCGATGATGTCACCAAGCTGGATGATGAAGGCCACCTGGGCACTTTCCGAGGCCCATTCTTGTGTAGCATCTTGTAGTAAAGACAAGCTGCTCCGGTAATACCTGATCCTTGTCTGCACGTAATTATACCCATCATCCTTGTCTGCATATTGGATGTCAGCGATAACCCCAAAGGTGAACAACGGCCCCTGACTTTCATCCATTTGGTTATTTTCTTCTTAAGCGTTTCTGCCCCTAAAAACAAAAAAATGAATTCAATTTCTGACATTAAACAAGAGCTTTGATAACCAATAATAGAGCCCAACTCCAGCCAAACTTTTTTTTCTTTTAGTTTCCGATAAACACAGGAAGAATTCAAGCTGAAGTTTAGGTATTGCAATTTTTACAAAATGTTTACATTGGGCCAGCTTGGACTAATATAACTATACTTCTTCCATACCTTTGGGATCCCTTTATAAGCTGGAAATCACTGTAGTCGGCCCCCCTACTCCATTTAACTCCACTTTCTTCTGAGTCTAAATGGAGTAGGGGGGCCTACTCTAGTAGGAATGGAAGTGATGTATGAGGAAGTGACGTATGACAAAACACGTAGGAAGGTGCTACATGCTGATGTCAGCACACTACTGGAAGTGACCCAGAAGTTTGTTTGTATGCCAGTCAGAGTTGAATTTTCAATCACTCTGTTGATGTTTGTAAGTGATGAAGGTTCCTGGTCTATCGTGGCACAAGATTTTTGGGTGGAAGTTTTCCTACCTATTCACACACATTGTGGATTTTTATATTAATTGTCTTTGGGATATTTTGTTATCTTTGGCAGTTATTGGAAATCACTGATATATTTATTGATTAGCGCAACACAGCTGATTTATATGAATACAGGAGGTCGCCCCCTTGGCACAGTTGCCATTCAGGAAAATAAATTGTAAATAAATGTAAAGCATTCTCTAATTGGACGAGGTGGGATCAAGAGGTCACTGATGACCTCTTGATCATTGAGTAAATGCCTTCATTGAGTAAATGCAATGTCTTCTAAATGGGACTTGTGCTGAATAAGCAACCTCCTGTGTTTACAATGCAGCAAAGCAGCTACTTACATAGTAGGTGAGGTTGAAAAAAGACACAAGTCCAACCTATGTGTGTGATTATATGTCAGTATTACATTGTATATCCCTGTATGTCATTCAGGTGATTATATAATCTTTTCTTGAAGCTATCAATGCTCCCCGCTGAGACCACCGCCTGTGGAAGGGAATTCCACATCCTTGCTGCTCTTTCAGTAAAGAACCCTCTACATAGTTTAAGGTTAAACCTCTTTTCTTCTAATTTTAGTGAGTGGCCACGTGTTGTATTAAATTCCCTTTCGTGGAAAAGTTTCCTCCCTATTGTGGGGTCACCAGTCCGGTATTTATATATTGTGGGGTCACCAGTCCGGTATTTATATATTGTGGGGTCACCAGTCCGGTATTTATATATTGTGGTGTCACCAGTCCGGTATTTATATATTGTGGGGTCACCAGTCCGGTATTTATATATTGTGGGGTCACCAGTCCGGTATTTGTATAGTGTGGGGTCACCAGTCCGGTATTTATATATTGTGGGGTCACTAGTCCAGTATTTGTATATTGTGGGGTCACCAGTCCGGTATTTATATATTGTGGGGTCACCAGTCCGGTATTTATATATTGTGGGGTCACCAGTCCGGTATTTATATATTGTGGGGTCACCAGTCCGGTATTTATATATTGTGGGGTCATCAGTCCGGTATTTGTATATTGTGGGGTCACCAGTCCGGTATTTGTATATTGTGGGGTCACCAGTCCGGTATTTATATATTGTGGGGTCACCAGTCCGGTATTTGTATATTGTGGGGTCACCAGTCCGGTATTTATACAATGAAATCATATCCCCTCTCAAGCGTCTCTTCTCCAGAGAGAATAAGTTCAGAGCTCACAACCTTTCCTCATAACTAAGATCCTCCAGACCCTTTATTAGCTTTGTTGCCCTTCTTTGTAGTCGCTCCATTTCCAGTACATCCTTCCTGAGGACTGGTGCCCAGAACTGGACAGCATACTCCAGGTGCGGCCGGACCAGAGTCTTGTAGAGCGGGAGAATTATCGTTTTATCTCTGGAGTTGATCCCTTTTTAATGCCAATATTCTGTTTGCTTTATTAGCAGCAGCTTGGCATTGCATGTCATTGCTGAGCCTATCATCTACTAGGACCCCCAGGTCCTTTTCCATCCTAGATCCCCCCAGAGGTTCTCCCCCCAGTCTATAGATTGCATTCATATTTTTACCACCCAAATACATTATTTTACATTTTTCTACATTGAACCTCATTTGCCATGTAGTCGCCACCCCATTATTTTATTCAGGTCTTTTTGCAAGGTTTCCACATCCTGCGGAGAAGTTATTGCCCTGCTTAGCTTAGTATCGTCTGCAAATACAGAGATTGAACTGTTTATCCCATCCTCCAGGTCGTTTATAAACAAATTAAATAGGATTGGTCCCAGCACAGAACCCTGAGGGACCCCACTACCCACCCCTGACCATTCCGAGTACTCCCCATTTATCACCACCCTCTGAACTCGCCCTTGTAGCCAGTTTTCAATCCATGTACTCACCCTATGGTCCATGCCAACGCACCTTATTTTGTACAGTAAACGTTTATGGGGAACTGTGTCAAATGCTTTTGCAAAATCCAGATCCACCACGTCTACAGGCCTTCCTTTATCTAGATGGCAACTCACCTCCTCATAGAAGGTTAATAGATTGGTTTGGCAAGAACGATTCTTCATGAATCCATGCTGATTACTGCTAATGATATCATTCTTATTACTAAAATCTCGTATATAGTCCCTTATCATCCCCTCCAAGAGTTTACATACTATTGATGTTAGGCTAACTGGTCTGTAATTCCCAGGGATGTATTTTGGCCATTTTTTAAATATTGGTACTACATTGGCTTTTCTCCAATCAGCTGGTACCATTCCAGTCAGTAGACTGTCTGTAAAAATTAGGAACAATGGTCTGGCAATCACCTGACTGAGTTCCCTAAGTACCCTCGGATGCAAGCCATCTGGTCCCGGTGATTTATTAATGTTAAGTTTCTCAAGTCTAATTTTAATTCTGTCCTCTGTTAGCCATGGAGGTGCTTCCTGTGATGTGTCCTGAGGATAAACACTGCAGTTTTGGTTACTGAAGCACCCCAATTCAGTCGTGAAGACTGAGGAGAAGAATAAATTCAATACCTTTGCCATCTCCCCATCCTTTGTAACCAGATGTCCTTCCTCATTCTTTATGGGGCCAATATGGTCTGTTCTCCCTTTCTTACTATTTATATACTTAAAGAATTTCTTGGGATTTTTTTTACTCTACTCTGCTATGTGCCTGTTGTGTTCTGTCTTAGCTACCCCAATTGCACTCTTACATTTCTTGCTGCATTCTTTGTAAAGTTGGAATGCTGATGGTGACCCCTCAGCCTTGTATTTTTTGAAGGCCTTCTCCTTTGCTTTTATATGCATTTTTACATTGGAGTTAAGCCATCCAGGACTTTTGTTCCTTCTTTTAAATTTATTACCCAATGGGGTACATTGGCTAATGCCCTTATTTAATATGTTCTTAAAGCAAACCCATCTCTCCTCCGTGTTCTTTGTTCCTAAGATTTTATCCCAATTTATATCTTCTAGCAAGGTTTGTAGTTTAGGGAAGTTGGCTCTTTTGAAATTCAGTGTCTTTGTGTTCCCTTCATGTTTCCTATTTGTGTGATTTATAGTGAAGCCAATTGACCTATGATCGCTGTTCCCTAAATTGCCCCGTATTTCTACATCCGTGATCAGGTCTGTATTATTGGTAATCAGTAGATCCAGTAATGTTTTATTTCTAGTTGGTGCGTCTACCATCTGACCCATAAAATTGTCCTGCAAGACACTAAGGAACTGGCGAGCCTTAGATGAATGCGCGGTTCCCTCCGCCCAGTCTATGTCTGGATAATTAAAATCCCCCATTATGATAACACTTCCCATCCTTGCTGCTAATCCAATTTGTGATAGGAGATCCGTCTCCACTTCCTCCCTCAGGTTAGGGGGCCTATAGCATACTCCCAGTATTATTTCATCCCTTTGGAGCTCTACCCATAAGGATTCCACCTCCTCCCTAGCCCCCTCAGTGATGTCATCTCTCACATTCGCTTGTACATTATTCTTGATATATAGGCATACCCCTCCCCCTTTTTTACCCTCTCTATCCTTGCGGTATAGGGTATACCCTTGAATGTTTGCCAGCCAATCATGAGAGCTGTTGAACCAGGTCTCTGAAATTCCCAAAAAATCCAAATCCTCCTTGTACAACAGTATCTCTAGTTCACCCATCTTGTCCGCCATGCTCCTGGCATTAGTGAACATGCCACATAGTTTATAGTACATAGTAGTTTACTTGGCACAAACCTGGAAGCAAGTGGAGATAACTGTAGTAGTGGTGTCTACTACAGTAATGTCCAGTTTCTAGAGCAGCCAACTAGGGTTCCTCCAGGGCTGGCTAGGGGTTCCTTGAGCTGTAGATAACTGATCTTTCATCTGATGGTGCCTGCATAGTTCCAGCTCCTATGTAATAGGCATTCTCCCAATGACTCCTGATGGACTGATCTTACCAGGGGTTCCCTGAGACCTGAAAATTATTTCCAGGGTTCCACTGGGATTAAAAACAAAAAAAAAGGTTGGGAAGGGCTCCAGCGCTCCCCCCCCCCCCCCCCCACCTCTGGCCAAATGCGATACTGCATACAATGGAAGTCAATGTAGAACGCATTATCTTCGTTTCCATTGACTTCTATGGGGAAACTTTGATATGCGAGTGCTTTGGATTACAAGCATTCTCCTGGAACGGATTATGCTCGTAATCCAAGGTTGCACTGTACTGTGATTCTGTACTTGCCAAATATGCTGCAGAAATCTCCCTTCACCAAGTCTGGCTGCAGCCATTTTAACTGTGGGCAGCTGAAGCTGCTGCCTGTTCACTTCCTGGATTTACACAGAGGCACACCTCCTGCTCTGCAGCTCTCATTGGCCCTCTTATGACTCACCCCCTCCCTTCCTGGCAAACTCTAAGGGGAGTGAGAGAAATAGCTGTGCATGATGTCATAAGCCTAGACTAATGACCAGACAAGAAACAGGAAGAAAAAATGTTTTACTATCCAAAGATAAAACAACAACAAGGGTAGAAGATTTAATAGATAGAAAGATGAAAAAATTACTGAAGATCCGCTTTAAGTTGGTTTTTGATTTTTTTTTTACTGTTGCCAGTAGATGTCACTGGTATCACTGGTCATCGTATGAGATTTCACAAATAGAACTAAATTTCGAATATTTATAAATTCTTTAGCCAATCTAGTAAGAGGCGTATGCCCCTGGTGCATGCTGGGGAAGGATATAAATATGTGGGACAGACCATGTGTGTTCTCTCTTCTCCTGGGACTAGGGAGGGGCTGCTCTGCTGGTAGACCCAATAGCTGAGTTTGGGGCCTGACAAGTGCTGAAATGGTCTTAAAGCTGTCCTGCCTGGTGTGGAGGAAGCTGTGTAAAGGACGAGACCCAGGGGGGAGGCCCCCTGCTGGAGAGAGCCAGGAAGAAGGCCGGTCTTTCAGAAGAACACATTGAAATTTGGGAACGTGCCTATAGTGTTGCCACATTGGCAGCTGGTGGTGTATTGTTTTGTGGGGGGGGGCAGCAAACAATCCAGCCAACGCCCTACCCCCCCAGTTGGTCCGGTCACAGGCAACACCCCCCGGCACTTACCCGGCACTTACCCCATCTAAGTCGCAGGCAGCACTTCCTCCAGGCGGCGGTTTCACCCAGTGTCTCCTCCTCCTCGGCTTCACAGCGGCTTCCCTTGCGTCTCTTCCCTCCTTCTCCTCTCGGCCAATCAGGAATCAGGTGACCGGTCTCAGTGCCCGCTTCTTGATTGGCCGGGAGGAGAATCAGGAAGACAATAGGGAATATTAATTTGCTATTGTCACACAACTGGGTGGGCTCAGGGCGCTAAACTGTATGGCTGAACTTGCATTGCACAGACATCGATCGGCGCAGCAATGGGTGCGAATTACATGCGATGTCTGAGTTCACATATGTGTGACCTCAGGCTTGTGCTTCCTTTACATCTTGGCGTTCCGAATCACGGCAAATCGCAGGACGTCGGTGCGATCCCTGTCACCTCCAAATGACACCCTGATCACAGCATGATTTTATCGCGGTTCGTCGGGCGACAATCGTGGTAAAGTGATGCGATGCGGGAACCGGTACTGGATTTGGAGCTGCTAACTTTTCATCTTTTTTCGCCCAGGCTGGAACTCCACTTTAACCCTTTAACTCCTGCGTTTAGTGCAGCCTGCGTGCCGCAGGGAAATCTTTTGTGACAATGCGATTTCCCTGTGTTTCCCGCAGTTTTATTTCTTGCCGTTTAGAATGAATATCATTTCTGCAGAGCGGGTGGAGGAATCGCTGCGATTCCCGCATCCATATACAGAGATGTGAACGTAGGGTAATTGAAGAAGCTGATTGGCTACCATTCACAGCTGCACCAGATTCTGAGCGCTCCAGTTTTGGTTGTCCCCACTCCGGCCCCCGTGGACAACCGATCTCACACTTCTCTTCCTGCTTCTAACTCTCGCTTAGGATTGCTGACACGCATGGCAACGCACAAACAGAGGCAGAGCAACAATGTAACACAAAGACTTCCTGCGGAGACAAAGAGACGGCCAATCTTACTGCATAACATCCGGCAGGAGAGGGTTAAACGGCGAACGTGGTCTCACAAGGCTCCGTCTTACTCGCCATGCCGGCTGACGTCACATTACGGCAGAAGACCGGAGGCTGTGTGGAGAGTCACTCTCTGCATCTTCTTATAGGGAAGAGGAGTCACGGCACTCCCAGCAGCCACATGACATTAATCTCAGCCCCTCCCCCGTCACTGACACAGCAGGCTGGGACGAGCACGGAAGTGTCAGCCCCATGAGAGTCAAAGGAGGGGCTGTACATGGGAGCCAATCAGATTCTATCTTCAGCTTGTTCACTTAAGCTTTGACAATAAAACCTGGAAGCTGATTGGTTACTATGCCCCAGATTTTATATAGGTTCACACCTCAGCGTTGTGAATGACGGGCAGATATGTCAAATCGCACGCCAAATCAGCGGCTATTGGCAATGGCAGCGTCCGAGTCGGCACCGATTCCCAGAAATAGTTCCTGTACTACTTTGGGGGCGATTTAAATGCTGTGCTGTGCATGAACCCGCCCAGACGTGTCAAATCGCCCCTGAAGTCCGACGCCGGTCTCCAAGTTCAGCTGATTTCTAACCTGCAGCAATGTGAATCGGAGCTGAAGGACAAATCGCACGTTCATTGGAATGGCACCTAAATGTCATGGCGCTATTCTGCTGCGATTATCGCTCTGCAATCCAGTCTTAGTAAATCTCCCCCAAAGCTCAGAGACGATCCCAGAAATCCCCAGCGTTCGGGAACGGCGAGCTGCATGGATATAATGACGCCGCTGACCGATCGCGATTAAAGATCTGCTGCTGGAAATTCTGTCTTTTACACAATCGTTGAATCCCAACAGCAGCCGTAACGCGTCTGTAGCGTTGATGAGCGTTTTGGTTGCGCCCCCGAGACGTGTTTTCTTTTTAATGTAGAAAGCTAAAATGGGAAATGATCACCGCACCTTAAACGCACCGTAAACGCCATGCGGTGCGATCAATAGAAGTGAATAGAGGTGATTGATGAAGGGTTGAGGCTCCATTCACACTTCACAATCCCGCATGCACAAGGTATGACATGCGTTTTTATGTCATTATCTCTAATGTGATACGATTCTGCCATGAACCCTAAAAACTGCGCGAAGCTTGTGACCGAAAAGGGGGAGGAGCCTCTTTACATGGGACCAACACACGTAGGGCAGTCCATTCAAGTAAATGAGACGCAAAATCTTGTGCAAATTGCTCAAATAAAATCGCAAGCAAGAACGCTGCGCAAAAGTGTGAGTGCAGCTTTAAACGTGCGTTTTAGGCTCCATTCACACTATGTGATTTGTAATCGCCGCCATTGTGCTCGCAAATTTCAAATACAATCGCTCCACAATGCACAACATGCGTTTGGGTGTTATTCTCCCTTAATGGCACCCCAAACACAATGCGATTGCCGCGATTGTCGAGCAACAGGATCGCCCTAAGCAACAGTGCATGCAAATCGCTCAAACAAAAATGCTGGTGGGAACGCTTGTGTTGTGCGTTTGGATCGAGCGACGCTCCTCGCTGCCTGTTTTAACCCCCATTTGTGCAAACAAACGATCGCATGCATTGCGTGTAGTTGTGGTGCTTTCGCGGCGCTCCTCTATTTGCTGGAATGTTTAGCGATCGTCGGGTTTGTCACTTGACGATCGTTACCTGTTGGGTAAACTTTGCTGAGGGCGTGAAGCAAATCCTCTCAACAGCAGCATGTAAACACCCCGTCCGCTGCCTATTGCAGATTAAAGAGGAACTGCAGTCTGATCACATCATTTGTAATAAAAACCTCTTTGCCATTCTGAAGCTTCTCTCACTTTGCATATTATTTTATATATAATGTGATTCTGTACTTGCCAAATATGCTGCAGAAATCTCCCCCCACTGAGTCTGGCTGCAGCCATTTTAACTATGGGCAGCCGAAGCTGCTGTTTGTTCACTTCCTAGATTTACAAAGACACACAGAGGCACACCTCAAGCTCTGCAGCTCTCATTGGCCCTCTTATGACTCACCCCTCTCCCTTCCTGGCAGAGAGCTGTGCATGATGTCTTGAGCCTCGGCCAATGACCAGACAGGAAACAGGAAGTGGGCTGTATAAGGGATTTACTGGCAGAAAAAAAATGTTTTACTATCCAAAGATAAAACAACAACAAGAAGGGCAGAAGATTTAATAGATGGAAAGATGAAAAAATGACTGAAGTTCCGATTTAAGGGGGAGCAGCTGGTAGGCGGCAAAAATTCAGCTCAAAAACACCCATTTTTGGTGCCCCTCCCCCCACCTCTAAATGAAGCTGAACTCTGCAATGATTTTGGTGAGGATCGGTGCGATCGTCTCCAGCCGCTCCCCTATCCTGGAGATGATTGGACTTCAGGAATCAGTAAAAATGCAACTCAACCACCTATTTACAGCACTTTCTAATGCCCCCCCTCCCCCAACACCTGTCCAGTGCGACTCATTACAACACGCATGTAACGCTCCATTCACACTTCTCATACAACTTAAAGAGATTGTAAAGGAAACATTTAAATAAAATAAATAACAAACATGTCTATAGTTACCTTCTCTGTGTAATCGCACAGAGCGGCCATGAACCTCCTTTTCTCGGGTCCCCCGCCGACACTCCTGGCCCCTCCTCTTTGGGAAGCCGCTTCCCATGGGGGCACTTGTGCGTGTTCGCTCCCGAGCCACTGCTGCATCCATGGACAACGACAGCGGGACTCCTCCCTCCCCCGTCACTGGTTTTGATTGACAGCAATGAATTCATTAAGATAAAAAATGGTTAGGCTTTAGGCCCGTTTCACAGGTGTGCGACTTGTCCTGCGACTGCAAAGTCACACCCCATTATTTCCGATGAGTACCATTCATATCTGTGCGACTTCAAAGTAGTTCCTGCACTACTTTGGTGCGACTTTGATTTCATAGACCTAAATTCAGACATTGCTTCAAGTCACGTCAAAAACGTAGCAAAAAATTGCAGCAAAATCACAGGACTTTTCGGTGGCACAAGTGTGAAAGGGGCCCCTAAATGAATGCTATCAATGGGAAAGTTATGCAACAGTCAAAGCCAGTCAGCAGTCAAAGTAGCATCAAAGCCGCAATGGAAATTGTGTTGTCGAGTTGTGAATGGAACCTCAAGGCAGATCCACAATACAGTTATAATCACATCACAGAAAACAATCGTTTCCAAATAAAAGAAAATGTTCCCAAGAACACAATGATTGTATATTAGAGAGCGCTATGAAGGTGGAGACGTGACCGCAGTGCTGATTCTATGCGATAAGAAAGAAGAACTAAAGGCTTTTTTTCCATTTTGGATACAGCGAGGGAGAGTTTTACCCCTTGAAAGATGTTTTTTTGCCATCTGTATCCTGTTGGGGAGATTTCACTTCACTTCCTGTTCCATAGCCAAACTTTTTCACTTTCACAGTAAACAGGACAAATAGAGAAAGTGTATTTTCCTAGCAATAAAAACCTGACAGGGGCTCTAAACCCTCCCCATTCCATCTAAAGCTAAAATAAAAAATCAGAAACATATATATATATATACAGCACTGTCCCTTTAAAACAGTAAAAGCAGCCAGCACAGCAGAGGATGAGTTAAGCAAAGTGCAGCTCTGAGGATTTCAGTGTCAGATACCTACAGAGAATAGTGAGAGATATACATCTACAGTGACTGTGCAAAAATCACGTGACAAATGAAACAATGCTGAGCAAAAATCATATAAAAAATAAAACGGAGCTGAAACAATATATTGATAAAATGAAAATGAGTGGACAAAAAATATGAATCACTTGAGAAAAATGTGTCCTTGATGGTATAAACAATATCAATCACAATATGTGGTGATCCAGAAGGTGAAGTAATATTTGCTATTTCAAAATGTGACTTTAGTGAAGCAAATTGATAGAAAATCCGCCACCAAATATTCTTAAAGGCTTACCAGAAGGATTGACCCCGGATGGGTGTGTGGGTCAATCAAGCTTGAATAATAATGGACCTGGAAGACAGCTGCCACAGAAGACACGAGTTCCGGGGGACCCGAAAGACTTCCGATGATGTTAAAAGGGTCAAATATTATAAAAAGAAGAAAACAGGAGGGCACATAGTGTGATTCCCTAAAAAACTCACAGTAGATTTATTAAAATGAAAGAATAACACTCACATTTCTGACAGTATAAAAGCGCTTAGAATAAAAAGATAATGGCAGTATCAGTGGCATCATTAGTCCTCCCGGACGCGTTTCGTCCTATAGGACGTCATCTGGGGTACTGATCAACTGTAAATACTGCCCATATATATTAAAAGGAGCCCCCATATTAGGCCATGGCTTCAATAGAACGTAGCCGTTCAACTAAAGCAGGGGCCTCAAACTAGTGGCCCTCCAGCTGTTGCTAAACTACAAGTCCCATGAGGCCTTGCAAGGCTGATAATTACAAGCATGACTCCCTCAGGCAAAGGCATGATGGGACTTGTAGTTCCACAGCAGCTGGAGGGCCACCAGTTTGAGACCCCTGAATTAAAGTATTCACTTCCGGTCTATATCAGCATATTCTCGTTTTCAGTCTTTTGCCCATGGGATATTATATTATTCTTACTATTTATTTTAAATTGTTGCCCCTTGCTGATAACGACATTCACATTATGTCTGATGACATTGTTTATTCCAGTATGAGATACATTATTATACCATACCGTCATGCACTTCCGGCTTTTGATTCTCGTTCATAACGAGGCCTGGGCCGCACGTGCATCACGTCCCCACACCTATTCGGATGTCAACGTAGTTACATGACATCGGCTCTGCGATGTGTGTTCCAGCTGTGCTCGAGCCTCATTCATGACGAGGCTCAAGCCGCATGTTTATCGCGTCATCACACCTACCTGGATGTCAACGCAAATGCGTGACATCCGCTTTGTGATGTGCGTCCCATTTGTGTGCCTCTTGTTTTTCGTTCCTCTCTTGGAGCGAGTCTTGAAGCGCACGCTGTCGGCGCCATCTTGTCTACCCGGAAGTAAATTTAATTGAACGGCTACATTCTATTTTAGTCATGGCCTAATGTGGGGGCTCCTTTTAATATATATATAGGCAGTATTTACAGTTGATCAGTACCCCAGATGACGTCCTATAGGACGAAACGCATCGGGAAGGACTATTGATGCCACTGATACTGCCATTATCTTTTTATTCTAAGTGCTTTTATACTGTCAGAAATGTGAGTGTTATTCTTTCATTTTAATAAATCTACTGTGAGTTTTTTAGGGAATCACGCTATGTGCCCTCCTGTTTTCTTCTTTTTATAATATTTGACC
Organism: Lithobates clamitans; assembly: GCA_037952925.1. Classification (NCBI taxonomy): domain Eukaryota; kingdom Metazoa; phylum Chordata; class Amphibia; order Anura; family Ranidae; genus Lithobates; species Lithobates clamitans. Next base: position 80,588 of record JBBGZY010002318.1, read on the forward strand.
CTTTTAACATCATCGGAAGTCTTTCGGGTCCCCCGGAACTCGTGTCTTCTGTGGCAGCTGTCTTCCAGGTCCATTATTATTCAAGCTTGATTGACCCACAAACCCATCCGGGGTCAATCCTTCTGGTAAGCCTTTAAGAATATTTGGTGGCGGATTTTCTATCAATTTGCTTCACTAAAGTCACATTTTGAAATAGCAAATATTACTTCACCTTCTGGATCACCACATATTGTGATTGATATTGTTTATACCATCAAGGACACATTTTTCTCAAGTGATTCATATTTTTTGTCCACTCATTTTCATTTTATCAATATATTGTTTCAGCTCCGTTTTATTTTTTATATGATTTTTGCTCAGCATTGTTTCATTTGTCACGTGATTTTTGCACAGTCACTGTAGATGTATATCTCTCACTATTCTCTGTAGGTATCTGACACTGAAATCCTCAGAGCTGCACTTCTTATTGTATAAAATAAAAAATCGCCTTTAGTTACACTTTACCATAAAAAAATATACAGACAGAAAAAAGGGCAATTTTTTTTTTACAAAAAGTAAAAAAAGAAAGTTCTGATATTTCGCCTGTAGTAGTCATGAATGGGTTAAACTGCAGAGTAGTGGAGAGGGTTATGGGAGGGCTCATGACACAGGGGGTGGGGCTTCGTGACAGGCAGGAAGTGTGTCAGCGAATGAGAATGAGAAGCAGGAACTCAATCTGCATACAGGCTGCTGCTTCCCTCCCTCCCTGTGCAAAACCAGGACTGGGGACCATGGAGGGGACTGCAGGGGGGACCATAGAGGGGACCATGGAGAAGACTGCAGGGGGGACCATAGAGGGGACCATGGAGAAGACTGCAGGGGGGACCATAGAGGGGACCATGGAGAAGATGGCAGGGAGGACCATAGAGGGGACCATGGAGAAGACTGCAGGGAGGACCATAGAGGGGACCATGGAGAGGACTGCAGGGGGGACCATGGAGAAGACTGCAGGGGGGACCATAGAGGGGACCATGAAGAAGACTGCAGGGGGGACCATAGAGGGGACCATGGAGAAGACTGCAGGGAGGACCCTAGAGGGGACCATGGAGAAGACTGCAGGGAGGACCATAGAGGGGACCATGGAGAGGACTGCAGGGGGGACCATGGAGAAGACTGCAGGGGGGACCATAGAGGGGACCATGGAGAAGACTGCAGGGAGGACCATAGAGGGGACCATGGAGAAGACTGCAGGGAGGACCATGGAGAAGACTGCAGGGGGGACCATGGAGAGGACTGCAGGGGGGACCATAGAGGGGACCATGGAGAAGACTGCAGGGAGGACCATAGAGGGGACCATGGAGAAGACTGCAGGGGGGACCATGGAGAAGACTGCAGGGGGGACCATGGAGAGGACTGCAGGGGGGACCATAGAGGGGACCATGGAGAAGACTGCAGGGAGGACCATAGAGGGGACCATGGAGAAGACTGCAGGGAGGACCATAGAGGGGACCATGGAGAAGACTGCAGGGGGGATCATAGAGGGGACCATGGAGAAGACTGCAGGGGGGACCATAGAGGGGACCATGGAGAAGACTGCAGGGGGGACCATAGAGGGGACCTTGGAGAGGACTGCAGGGGGGACCATGGAGAAGACTGCAGGGGGGACCATGGAGAGGACTGCAGGGGGGACCATAGAGGGGACCATGGAGAGGACTGCAGGGGGGACCATAGAGGGGACCATGGAGAGGACTGCAGGGGGGACCATGGAGAAGACTGCAGGGGGGACCATCCTGTGGGCGGTGTACCGGCTGAGACTCTGGAGAGTTTGCAATCTTCTGATCTCCCTGTTCTTTGCTTTGGCGGCTTATGTCCAGGTGAGTCGATTCTGCAACTTTGTATCCCCAACGTACAGATTGTTATTAAATAACAGTAAATCTGTATAAATACAAAAATACACCCCCCCTCCCATCCCCCGACACATATGTATTATAACAGGATCCCCTTTTAGAAGCGCAGAAATGTCCAATCAGAACTTTCGCAACTTCACATCTGAACAAAGTTCAGAGTCAGAATTTAACCACTTCAGCCCCCGGCCAATTCTGACACTTATACAAATAAATATGTGAAAAGTGTGGGGGGGGGGGGCATTTGTATTCAGCCCCCTTTACTCTGATACCCCTAACTAAAATCTAGAGGAACCAATTGCCTTCAGAAGTCACCTAATTAGTAAATAACGTCCACCTGTGTGTCATTTAATCTCAGTATAAATACAGCTGTTCTGTGAAGTCCTCAGAGGTTTGTTAGAGAACCTTAGTGAACAAACAGCATCATGAAGGCCAAGGAACACACCAGACAGGTCAGGGATAAAGCTGTGGAGAAGTATAAAGCAGGGTTAGGTTATAAAAAAAATCTCCCAAGCTTTGATCATCTCACGGAGCTCTGTTCAATCCATCATCGGAGAATGGAAAGAGTATGGCACAACTGCAAACCTACCAAGACATGGCCGTCCACCTAAACTGACCGGCCGGGCAAGGAGAGCATTCATCAGAGAAGAGCCAAGAGGTCCATGGTAACTCTGGAGGAGCTGCAGAGATCCACAGCTCAGGTGGGAGAATCTGTCCACAGGACAACTATTAGTCGTGTTCTCCACAAATCTGCCCTTTATGGAAGAGTGACAAGAATAAAGACATTGGAGAAAGAAAGTCATAAGAAGTCCTGTTTGTAGTTTGTGAGAAGCCATGTGGAGGACACAGCAAACATGTGGAAGAAGGTGATCTGGTCACATGAGACCAAAATTCAACTTTATGGCCTAAAAGCAAAACTCTATGTGTGGGGAAAACTAACACTGCACATCACCCTGAACACACCATCCCCACCGTGAAACATGGTGGTGGCAGCATCATGTGGTGGGGATGGTTTTCTTCAGCAGGGACAGGGAAGCTGGTCAGAGTTGATGGGAAGATGAATGGAGACAAATACAGGACAATCTTAGAAGAAAACCTGTTAGAGTCTACAAAAGACTTGAGACTGGGGGGAGGTTCACCTTCCAGCAGGACAACGACCCGAAACATCCAGCCAGAGCTACAATGGAATGGTTTAGATCAGGGGTCTCAAAACTTTCTAAACAAAGGGCAGGTTTTCTGTTCTTCAGACTTCAGGGGGACTGTACAAAATTTCCCAGCGTCAGTGGGAGTATAGCATCCCCATTGTTAGTGTCATTGGGAGGAATTGTGCCCTATCATTGGCAGCTGGTGAAGTTTTAGGTTCGGGGGGAGCTAGACCTTGTCCTTCTTCCTTTTTGACCCCTCCCATTTCTCATAAGCCCCACCCCTTATAGAATCCACCCACTCCACCCCCTGTAATCCACTTCCACCCATAGTGTCAGGAGTATACAGCCCCAGCATCACAGATCAGGTATACAGAGCAGCCTCACAGACCAGGGTATACAGATCAGGGTATACAGACCAGGGTATACAGATCAGAGTATACAGAGCAGCCTCACAGACCAGGGTATACAGACCAGGGTATACAGATCAGGGTATACAGAGCAGCCTCACAGACCAGGGTATACAGATCAGGGTATACAGAGCAGCCTCACAGACCAGGGTATACAGATCAGGGTATACAGACCAGGGTATACAGAGCAGCCTCACAGACCAGGGTATACAGATCAGGGTATACAGACCAGGGTATACAGATCAGGGTATACAGAGCAGCCTCACAGACCAGGGTATACAGACCAGGGTATACAGACCAGGGTATACAGACCAGGGTATACAGACCAGGGTATACAGATCAGGGTATACAGATCAGGGTATACAGACCAGGGTATACAGATCAGGGTATACAGACCAGGGTATACAACCAGGGTATACAGACCAGGGTATACAGATCAGGGTATACAGATCAGGGTATACAGAGCAGCCTCATAGACCAGGGTATACAGAGCAGCCTCACAGACCAGGGTATACAGATCATGGTATACAGAGCAGCCTCATAGACCAGGGTATACAGATCAGGGTATACAGACCAGGGTATACAGACCAGGGTATACAGACCAGGGTATACAGATCAGGGTATACAGACCAGGGTATACAGATCAGGGTATACAGATCATGGTATACAGAGCAGCCTCACAGACCAGGGTATACAGATCAGGGTATACAGACCAGGGTATACAGATCAGGGTATACAGATCAGGGTATACAGACCAGGGTATACAGATCAGGGTATACAGATCAGGGTATACAGACCAGGGTATACAGATCAGGGTATACAGATCAGGGTATACAGAGCAGCCTCACAGACCAGGGTATACAGATCAGGGTATACAGAACAGGGTATACAGATCAGGGTATACAGATCAGGGTATACAGAGCAGCCTCACAGACCAGGGTATACAGATCAGGGTATACAGAGCAGCCTCACAGACCAGGGTATACAGATCAGGGTATACAGAGCAGCCTCACAGACCAGGGTATACAGATCAGGGTATACAGAGCAGCCTCACAGACCAGGGTATACAGATCAGGGTATACAGAGCAGCCTCATAGACCAGGGTATACAGAGCAGCCTCATAGACCAGGGTATACAGAGCAGCCTCATAGACCAGGGTATACAGAGCAGCCTCACAGACCAGGGTATACAGATCATGGTATACAGAGCAGCCTCATAGACCAGGGTATACAGATCAGGGTATACAGACCAGGGTATACAGATCAGGGTATACAGATCAGGGTATACAGAGCAGCCTCACAGACCAGGGTATACAGATCATGGTATACAGAGCAGCCTCACAGACCAGGGTATACAGATCAGGGTATACAGACCAGGGTATACAGACCAGGGTATACAGACCAGGGAATACAGACCAGGGTATACAGATCAGGGTATACAGATCAGGGTATACAGACCAGGGTATACAGATCAGGGTATACAGATCAGGGTATACAGAGCAGCCTCACAGACCAGGGTATACAGATCAGGGTATACAGAGCAGCCTCACAGACCAGGGTATACAGATCAGGGTATACAGAACAGGGTATACAGATCAGGGTATACAGATCAGGGTATACAGAGCAGCCTCACAGACCAGGGTATACAGATCAGGGTATACAGAGCAGCCTCACAGACCAGGGTATACAGATCATGGTATACAGAGCAGCCTCACAGACCAGGGTATACAGATCAGGGTATACAGACCAGGGTATACAGACCAGGGTATACAGACCAGGGAATACAGACCAGGGTATACAGATCAGGGTATACAGATCAGGGTATACAGACCAGGGTATACAGATCAGGGTATACAGATCAGGGTATACAGAGCAGCCTCACAGACCAGGGTATACAGATCAGGGTATACAGAGCAGCCTCACAGACCAGGGTATACAGATCAGGGTATACAGAACAGGGTATACAGATCAGGGTATACAGAGCAGCCTCACAGACCAGGGTATACAGATCAGGGTATACAGAGCAGCCTCACAGACCAGGGTATACAGATCAGGGTATACAGAGCAGCCTCATAGACCAGGGTATACAGAGCAGCCTCACAGACCAGGGTATACAGAGCAGGGTATACAGAGCAGCCTCATAGACCAGGGTATACAGAGCAGCCTCATAGACCAGGGTATACAGAGCAGCCTCATAGACCAGGGTATACAGAGCAGCCTCACAGACCAGGGTATACAGAGCAGCCTCACAGACCAGGGTATACAGATCAGGGTATACAGACCAGGGTATACAGATCAGGGTATACAGACCAGGGTATACAGAGCAGGGTATACAGAGCAGCCTCATAGACCAGGGTATACAGAGCAGCCTCATAGACCAGGGTATACAGAGCAGCCTCACAGACCAGGGTATACAGAGCAGCCTCACAGACCAGGGTATACAGATCAGGGTATACAGACCAGGGTATACAGATCAGGGTATACAGACCAGGGTATACAGAGCAGGGTATACAGAGCAGCCTCATAGACCAGGGTATACAGAGCAGCCTCATAGATCAGGGTATACAGAGCAGTCTCACAGACCAGGGTATACAGATCAGGGTATACAGAGAAGCCTCACAGACCAGGGTATACAGATGTAGCAAAGTCCCGGGGCCCCAGAGGCCTGATGGTGACCTCCAGAGTTGGGGACAGCTGACATCCTTCAGTGTAGAGTGGGTTACAAGGCATGGTTGGTGTAATGCAAGATGAAATGGTGGGTGCCAGACACTTTTTGAATGCAAAGAGTTTTAATGTCTCTTGAACAGAACTGTGGGAGAGAGGGTTAGGGCCAGGACACCCTTAGGTAGATGCAATGTTAATTTGCAGACTCTGAGACTTCTATAGGTAGATGGCTATATAGGTGAAGGCCTCCAGCCGGGCACCACTTCTGTATAGGTAGGACCGGTATCTCCTATGGCAACAATCTTGTCACTAACGGTAGTATATTCAACTATTGGCAACACAAACAGTTCTCAGCTTAATCCACAGTCTCTCACTACGGGTCTTTACTCAACAAACTCCCCGTCTTTAACTAGACTTTGGATCCAATAGCCACCGGATCCCCTGAGCTCTTCCACTTTAGCACCGATGGGTCCCTGGCTTGGTGTTCACGGATGCTCCACAAGCGTCACCCCTAATGGGTCCCTGGCTTGGTGTTCACGGATGCTCCACAAGCGTCACCCCTAATGGGTCCCTGGCTTGGTGTTCACGGATGCTCCACAAGCGTCACCCCTGATGGGTCCCTGGCTTGGTGTTCATGGATGCTTCACAAGCGCCACCCCTGATGGGTTCCTGGCTTGGTGTTCACGGATGCTCCACAAGTGTCACCCCTGATGGGTCCCTGGCTTGGTGTTCATGGATGCTTCACAAGCGCCACCCCTGATGGGTCCCTGGCTTGGTGTTCACAGATGCTCCACAAGCGCCACCCCTGATGGGTCCCTGGCTTGGTGTTCACGGATGCTTCACAAATGTCACCTCTGATGGGTCCCTGGCTTGGTGTTCACAGATGCTCCATAAGAGTCACCTCTGATGGGTCCCTGGCTTGGTGTTCATGGATGCTTCACAAGTGTCACCCCTGATGGGTTCCTGGCTTGGTGTTCACGGATGCTCCACAAGTGTCACCCCTGATGGGTCCCTGGCTTGGTGTTCATGGATGCTTCACAAGCGCCACCCCTGATGGGTCCCTGGCTTGGTGTTCACAGATGCTCCACAAGCGCCACCCCTGATGGGTCCCTGGCTTGGTGTTCACGGATGCTTCACAAATGTCACCTCTGATGGGTCCCTGGCTTGGTGTTCACAGATGCTCCATAAGAGTCACCTCTGATGGGTCCCTGGCTTGGTGTTCGCGGATGTTCCACAAGCGTCACCCCTGATGGATCACTGGCTTGGTGTTCACAGATGCTCCACAAGCGTCACCCCTGATGGGTCCCTGGCTTGGTGTTCACGGATGCTCCACAAGTGTCACTTCTGATGGGTCCCTGGCTTGGTGTTCGCGGATGCTCCACAAGCATCACCCCTGATGGGTCCCTGGCTTGGTGTTCACGGATGCTCCACAAGCGTCACCCCTGATGGGTCCCTGGCTTGGTGTTCACAGATGCTCCACAAGCGTCACCCCTGATGGGTCCCTGGCTTGGTGTTCGCGGATGCTTCACAAGCGTCACCCCTGATAGGTCCCTGGCTTGGTGTTCATGGATGCTCCACAAGCGTCACCCCTGATAGGTCACTGGCTTGGTGTTCACAGATGTTTCACAAGCGTCACCCCTGATGGGTCCCTGGCTTGGTGTTCACGGATGCTCCACAAGTGTCACCCCTGATGGGTCCCTGGCTTGGTGTTCACGGATGCTCCACAAGTGTCACCCCTGATGGGTCCCTGGCTTGGTGTTCACGGATGCTCCACAAGTGTCACCCCTGATGGGTCCCTGGCTTGGTGTTCACAGATGCTCCATAAGAGTCACCTCTGATGGGTCCCTGGCTTGGTGTTTGCGGATGTTCCACAAGCGTCACCCCTGATGGGTCCCTGGCTTGGTGTTCACGGATGCTCCACAAGCGTCACCCCTGATGGGTCCCTGGCTTAGTGTTCACGGATGCTCCACAAGCGTCACCCCTGATGGGTCCCTGGCTTGGTGTTCACGGATGCTCCACAAGTGTCACTTCTGATGGGTCCCTGGCATGGTGTTCACGGATGCTTCACAAGCGTCACCCCTGATGGGTCCCTGGCTTGGTGTTCACGGATGCTCCACAAGCGTCACCCCTGATGGGTCCCTGGCTTGGTGTTCACGGATGCTTTACAAGCGCCACCCCTGATGGGTCCCTGGCTTGGTGTCCACGGATGCTCCACAAGCGTCACCCCTGATGGGTCCCTGGCTTGGTGTTCACGGATGCTCCACAAGCGTCACCTCTGATGGGTCCCTGGCTTGGTGTTCACGGATGCTCCACAAGCGTCACCCCTGATGGGTCCCTGGCTTGGTGTTCACGGATGCTTCACAAGCGTCACCCCTGATGGGTCCCTGGCTTGGTGTTCACAGATGCTCCACAAGCGTCACCCCTGATGGGTCCCTGGCTTGGTGTTCACGGATGCTCCACAAGCGTCACCCCTGATGGGTCCCTGGCTTGGTGTTCACAGATGCTCCACAAGCGTCACCCCTGATGGGTCCCTGGCTTGGTGTTCGCGGATGCTTCACAAGCGTCACCCCTGATAGGTCCCTGGCTTGGTGTTCATGGATGCTCCACAAGCGTCACCCGATAGGTCCCTGGCTTGGTGTTCACAGATGTTTCACAAGCGTCACCCCTGATGGGTCCCTGGCTTGGTGTTCACGGATGCTCCACAAGTGTCACCCCTGATGGGTCCGTGGCTTGGTGTTCAGGGATGCTCCACAAGTGTCACCCCTGATGGGTCCCTGGCTTGGTGTTCACGGATGCTCCACAAGTGTCACCCCTGATGGGTCCCTGGCTTGGTGTTCACGGATGCTCCATAAGAGTCACCTCTGATGGGTCCCTGGCTTGGTGTTCGCGGATGTTCCACAAGCGTCACCCCTGATGGGTCCCTGGCTTGGTGTTCACGGATGCTCCACAAGTGTCACCCCTGATGGGTCCCTGGCTTGGTGTTCACAGATGCTCCACAAGCGTCACCCCTGATGGGTCCCTGGCTTGGTGTTCACGGATGCTTCACAAGCGCCACCCCTGATGGGTCCCTGGCTTGGTGTTCACGGATGCTCCACAAGCGTCACCCCTGATGGGTCCCTGGCTTGGTGTTCACGGATGCTCCACAAGCGTCACCTCTGATGGGTCCCTGGCTTGGTGTTCACGGATGCTCCACAAGCGTCACCTCTGATGGGTCCCTGGCTTGGTGTTCACGGATGCTCCACAAGCGTCACCCCTGATAGGTCCCTGGCTTGGTGTTCACGGATGCTTCACAAGCGTCACCCCTGATAGGTCCCTGGCTTGGTGTTCACGGATGCTCCACAAGTGTCACCCCTGATGGGTCCCTGGCTTGGTGTTCACGGATGCTTCACAAATGTCACCTCTGATGGGTCCCTGGCTTGGTGTTCACAGATGCTCCATAAGAGTCACCTCTGATGGGTCCCTGGCTTGGTGTTCGCGGATGTTCCACAAGCGTCACCCCTGATGGATCACTGGCTTGGTGTTCACAGATGCTCCACAAGCGTCACCCCTGATGGGTCCCTGGCTTGGTGTTCACGGATGCTCCACAAGTGTCACTTCTGATGGGTCCCTGGCTTGGTGTTCACGGATGCTTCACAAGCGTCACCCCTGATGGGTCCCTGGCTTGGTGTTCACGGATGCTCCACAAGCGTCACCCCTGATGGGTCCCTGGCTTGGTGTTCACGGATGCTTCACAAGCGCCACCCCTGATGGGTCCCTGGCTTGGTGTTCACGGATGCTCCACAAGCGTCACCTCTGATGGGTCCCTGGCTTGGTGTTCACGGATGCTCCACAAGCGTCACCCCTGATGGGTCCCTGGCTTGGTGTTCACGGTTGCTTCACAAGCGTCACCTCTGATGGGTCCCTGGCTTGGTGTTCACGGATGCTTCACAAGCGTCACCTCTGATGGGTCCCTGGCTTGGTGTTCACGGATGCTTCACAAATGTCACCTCTGATGGGTCCCTGGCTTGGTGTTCACGGATGCTTCACAAGCGTCACCTCTGATGGGTCCCTGGCTTGGTGTTCACGGATGCTCCACAAGCGTCACCCCTGATGGGTCCCTGGCTTGGTGTTCACGGATGCTTCACAAATGTCACCCCTGATGGGTCCCTGGCTTGGTGTTCACGGATGCTTCACAAATGTCACCCCTGATGGGTCCCTGGCTTGGTGTTCACGGATGCTTCACAAGTGTCACCCCTGATGGGTCCCTGGCTTGGTGTTCACGGATGCTTCACAAGCGTCACCCCTGATGGGTCCCTGGCTTGGTGTTCACGGATGCTTCACAAGCGTCACCCCTGATGGGTCCCTGGCTTGGTGTTAGTGGATGTTCCACAAGCGTCACCCCTGATGGGTCCCTGGCTTGGTGTTCACGGATGCTCCACAAGTGTCACTTCTGATGGGTCCCTGGCTTGGTGTTCACGGATGCTCCACAAGCGTCACCCCTGATGGGTCCCTGGCTTGGTGTTCACGGATGCTCCACAAATGTCACCCCTGATGGGTCCCTGGCTTGGTGTTCACGGATGCTTCACAAGTGTCACCCCTGATGGGTCCCTGGCTTGGTGTTCACGGATGCTTCACAAGCGTCACCCCTGATGGGTCCCTGGCTTAGTGTTCACAGATGCTCCACAAGCGTCACCCCTGATGGGTTCCTGGCTTGGTGTTCACGGATGCTTCACAAGCGTCACCCCTGATGGGTCCCTGGCTTGGTGTTAGTGGATGTTCCACAAGCGTCACCCCTGATGGGTCCCTGGCTTGGTGTTCACAGATGTTTCACAAGCGTCACCCCTGATGGGTCCCTGGCTTGGTGTTCACGGATGCTCCACAAGTGTCACCCCTGATGGGTCCCTGGCTTGGTGTTCTCGGATGCTCCACAAGTGTCACTTCTGATGGGTCCCTGGCTTGGTGTTCACGGATGCTCCACAAGCGTCACCCCTGATGGGTCCCTGGCTTGGTGTTCTCGGATGCTCCACAAGTGTCACTTCTGATGGGTCCCTGGCTTGGTGTTCACGGATGCTCCACAAGCGTCACCCCTGATGGGTCCCTGGCTTGGTGTTCACGGATGCTTCACAAGCGTCACCCCTGATGGGTCCCTGGCTTGGTGTTCACGGATGCTCCACAAGCGTCACCCCTGATGGGTCTCTGGCTTGGTGTTCACGGATGCTCCACAAGCGTCACCCCTGATTGGTGCCTGGCTTGGTGTTCACGGATGCTTCACAAGTGTCACCCCTGATGGGTCCCTGGCTTGGTGTTCATGGATGCTTCACAAGCGTCACCCCTGATGGGTCCCTGGCTTGGTGTTCACGGATGCTTCACAAGCGTCACCCCTGATGGGTCCCTGGCTTGGTGTTCACGGATGCTTCACAAGCGTCACCCCTGATGGGTCCCTGGCTTGGTGTTCACGGATGCTTCACAAGCGTCACCCCTGATGGGTCCCTGGCTTGGTGTTCACGGATGCTTCACAAGCGTCACCCCTGATGGGTCCCTGGCTTGGTGTTCACGGATGCTTCACAAGCGTCACCCCTGATGGGTCCCTGGCTTGGTGTTCACGGATGCTTCACAAGCGTCACCCCTGATGGGTCCCTGGCTTGGTGTTCACGGATGCTTCACAAGCGTCACCCCTGATGGGTCCCTGGCTTGGTGTTCACGGATGCTCCACAAGCGTCACCCCTGATGGGTCCCTGGCTTGGTGTTCACGGATGCTTCACAAGCGTCACCCCTGATGGGTCCCTGGCTTGGTGTTCGTGGATGTTCCACAAGCGTCACCCCTGATGGGTCCCTGGCTTGGTGTTCACGGATGCTCCACAAGTGTCACTTCTGATGGGTCCCTGGCTTGGTGTTCACGGATGCTCCACAAGTGTCACTTCTGATGGGTCCCTGGCTTGGTGTTCACGGATGCTCCACAAGTGTCACCCCTGATGGGTCCCTGGCTTGGTGTTCGTGGATGCTTCACAAGCGTCACGCCTGATGGGTCCCTGGCTTGGTGTTCACGGATGCTTCACAAGTGTCACCCCTGATGGGTCCCTGGCTTGGTGTTCACGGATGCTTCACAAGCGTCACCTCTGATGGGTCCCTGGCTTGGTGTTCACGGATGCTCCACAAGCGTCACCCCTGATGGGTCCCTGGCTTGGTGTTCACGGATGCTTCACAAATGTCACCCCTGATGGGTCCCTGGCTTGGTGTTCACGGATGCTTCACAAGTGTCACCCCTGATGGGTCCCTGGCTTGGTGTTCACGGATGCTTCACAAGCGTCACCCCTGATGGGTCCCTGGCTTAGTGTTCACAGATGCTCCACAAGCGTCACCCCTGATGGGTTCCTGGCTTGGTGTTCACGGATGCTTCACAAGCGTCACCCCTGATGGGTCCCTGGCTTGGTGTTAGTGGATGTTCCACAAGCGTCACCCCTGATGGGTCCCTGGCTTGGTGTTCACAGATGTTTCACAAGCGTCACCCCTGATGGGTCCCTGGCTTGGTGTTCACGGATGCTCCACAAGTGTCACCCCTGATGGGTCCCTGGCTTGGTGTTCTCGGATGCTCCACAAGTGTCACTTCTGATGGGTCCCTGGCTTGGTGTTCACGGATGCTCCACAAGCGTCACCCCTGATGGGTCCCTGGCTTGGTGTTCTCGGATGCTCCACAAGTGTCACTTCTGATGGGTCCCTGGCTTGGTGTTCACGGATGCTCCACAAGCGTCACCCCTGATGGGTCCCTGGCTTGGTGTTCACGGATGCTTCACAAGCGTCACCCCTGATGGGTCCCTGGCTTGGTGTTCACGGATGCTCCACAAGCGTCACCCCTGATGGGTCTCTGGCTTGGTGTTCACGGATGCTCCACAAGCGTCACCCCTGATTGGTGCCTGGCTTGGTGTTCACGGATGCTTCACAAGTGTCACCCCTGATGGGTCCCTGGCTTGGTGTTCACGGATGCTTCACAAGCGTCACCCCTGATGGGTCCCTGGCTTGGTGTTCACGGATGCTTCACAAGCGTCACCCCTGATGGGTCCCTGGCTTGGTGTTCACGGATGCTTCACAAGCGTCACCCCTGATGGGTCCCTGGCTTGGTGTTCACGGATGCTTCACAAGCGTCACCCCTGATGGGTCCCTGGCTTGGTGTTCACGGATGCTTCACAAGCGTCACCCCTGATGGGTCCCTGGCTTGGTGTTCACGGATGCTTCACAAGCGTCACCCCTGATGGGTCCCTGGCTTGGTGTTCACGGATGCTTCACAAGCGTCACCCCTGATGGGTCCCTGGCTTGGTGTTCACGGATGCTTCACAAGCGTCACCCCTGATGGGTCCCTGGCTTGGTGTTCACGGATGCTCCACAAGCGTCACCCCTGATGGGTCCCTGGCTTGGTGTTCACGGATGCTTCACAAGCGTCACCCCTGATGGGTCCCTGGCTTGGTGTTCGTGGATGTTCCACAAGCGTCACCCCTGATGGGTCCCTGGCTTGGTGTTCACGGATGCTCCACAAGTGTCACTTCTGATGGGTCCCTGGCTTGGTGTTCACGGATGCTCCACAAGTGTCACTTCTGATGGGTCCCTGGCTTGGTGTTCACGGATGCTCCACAAGTGTCACCCCTGATGGGTCCCTGGCTTGGTGTTCGTGGATGCTTCACAAGCGTCACGCCTGATGGGTCCCTGGCTTGGTGTTCACGGATGCTTCACAAGTGTCACCCCTGATGGGTCCCTGGCTTGGTGTTCACGGATGCTTCACAAGCGTCACCTCTGATGGGTCCCTGGCTTGGTGTTCACGGATGCTCCACAAGTGTCACCCCTGATGGGTTCCTGGCTTGGTGTTCACAGATGCTTCACAAGCGTCACCTCTGATGGGTCCCTGGCTTGGTGTTCACGGATGCTCCACAAGTGTCACCCCTGATGGGTCCCTGGCTTGGTGTTCACGGATGCTTCACAAGCGTCACCTCTGATGGGTCCCTGGCTTGGTGTTCACGGATGCTCCACAAGTGTCACGCCTGATGGGTCCCTGGCTTGGTGTTCACGGATGCTTCACAAGCGTCACCTCTGATGGGTCCCTGGCTTGGTGTTCACGGATGCTTCACAAGCGTCACCTCTGATGGGTCCCTGGCTTGGTGTTCACGGATGCTCCACAAGTGTCACCCCTGATGGGTTCCTGGCTTGGTGTTCACGGATGCTCCACAAGTGTCACCCCTGATGGGTCCCTGGCTTGGTGTTCACGGATGCTTCACAAGCGTCACCTCTGATGGGTCCCTGGCTTGGTGTTCATGGATGCTTCACAAATGTCACCCCTGATGGGTCCCTGGCTTGGTGTTCACGGATGCTCCACAAGTGTCACCCCTGATGGGTCCCTGGCTTGGTGTTCACGGATGCTTCACAAGTGTCACTCCTGATGGGTCCCTGGCTTGGTGTTCACGGATGCTCCACAAGTGTCACCCCTGATGGGTCCCTGGCTTGGTGTTCACGGATGCTCCACAAGTGTCACCCCTGATGGGTCCCTGGCTTGGTGTTCACGGATGCTCCACAAGTGTCACTTCTGATGGATCCCTGGCTTGGTGTTCACGGATGCTCCACAAGTGTCACTTCTGATGGGTCCCTGGCTTGGTGTTCACGGATGCTCCACAAATGTCATCCCTGATGGATCCCTGGCTTGGTGTTCACGGATGCTCCACAAATGTCACCCCTGATGGATCCCTGGCTTGGTGTTCACGGATGCTCCACAAGTGTAATTTCTGATGGGTCCCTGGCTTGGTATTCACGGATGCTCCACAAATGTCACCCCTGATGGGTCCCTGGCTTGGTGTTCACGGATGCTCCACAAATGTCACCCCTGATGGGTCTCTGGCTTGGTGTTCACGGATGCTCCACAAATGTCACCCCTGATGGGTCCCTGGCTTGGTGTTCACGGATGCTCCACAAATGTCACCCCTGATGGGTCTCTGGCTTGGTGTTCACGGATGCTCCACAAGCGTCACCCCTGATGGGTCTCTGGCTTGGTGTTCACGGATGCTCCACAAATGTCACCCCTGATGGGTCCCTGGCTTGGTGTTCACGGATGCTCCACAAATGTCACCCCTGATGGGTCCCTGGCTTGGTGTTCACAGATGCTTCACAAGTGTCACCCCTGATGGGTCCCTGGCTTGGTGTTCACGGATGCTCCACAAATGTCACCCCTGATGGGTCTCTGGCTTGGTGTTCACGGATGCTCCACAAGCGTCACCCCTGATGGGTCTCTGGCTTGGTGTTCACGGATGCTTCACAAGTGTCACCCCTGATGGGTCCCTGGCTTGGTGTTCACGGATGCTTCACAAGTGTCACCCCTGATGGGTCCCTGGCTTGGTGTTCACGTATGCTCCACAAATGTCACCCCTGATGGGTCTCTGGCTTGGTGTTCACGGATGCTCCACAAGCGTCACCCCTGATGGGTCTCTGGCTTGGTGTTCACGGATGCTCCACAAATGTCACCCCTGATGGGTCCCTGGCTTTGTGTTCACAGATGCTCCATAAGTGTCACCCCTGATGGGTCCCTGGCTTGGTGTTCACGGATGCTCCACAAATGTCATCCCTGATGGATCCCTGGCTTGGTGTTCACGGATGCTCCACAAATGTCACCCCTGATGGATCCCTGGCTTGGTGTTCACGGATGCTCCACAAGTGTCATTTCTGATGGGTCCCTGGCTTGGTGTTCACGGATGCTCCACAAATGTCACCCCTGATGGGTCTCTGGCTTGGTGTTCACGGATGCTTCACAAGTGTCACCCCTGATGGGTCCCTGGCTTGGTGTTCACGGATGCTCCACAAATGTCACCCCTGATGGGTCTCTGGCTTGGTGTTCACGGATGCTCCACAAGCGTCACCCCTGATGGGTCTCTGGCTTGGTGTTCACGGATGCTCCACAAATGTCACCTCTGATGGGTCCCTGGCTTGGTGTTCACAGATGCTCCATAAGTGTCACCTCTGGTGCCCCGCTGAGTCCCTGACTTGGCACTTACTGAAGTCTTCCCACTTCTTCACCGTCCCCATCTGGTGAGAAGTCTGCTCTGGTACTGGCATCAGTTTGCTCACAGTGGTCTCCGGTAACAAGGTGGATGGTCCCTTAGTGGTGGCGACAGCTTCCCCTTTTACCTCCACTCACAGCTGGTTCCCCTTCCGGATGAACCAATACTTCTGGTTGGACTACAAGTCCGCAGTCCCAACCCTACACTGCTTTCCCGATCCTGGAAGGGCCCTCAGGCAGCCCAGCAGCCACATGTCCCCGGGATAGGCCTCAGGCTTACGGCCTAGCAGACGGGGAATCATAACTCACATCCACCCAGACGGCTCACAGAACCCCCATCACCTGACTCCACCAAAATAAGTAGGCTCTTCCAGCAGGCCAAGGGACCAAAGAAAATCCCTGCCCATTGGCTGAGACACCCCATCCATTCATGTCTGAGCTTGCAAAGCCCTTGTCTTATCTAATGTCACCAGCACAGTGCCATCTAGTGACAGAAAGACAAAGAGAGGAAGAGAAAAGGTGAAACAAGTCCAGATTTAGAGAGGAATCAATTGATCTTCTAACAATTTGCCAAGGCAACTATCGCCTGGCAACTAAATTTAATGGCAAACTTGCCTAAACAGGGGGCTTCACTGCAGCTTCACAGACCAGGGTAGAGCAACAACCGCCCCCCCCCCCCCCCCCGGGGGAACTTATCACCGGGGCTCTCCTCCTCCTCTGTGTTCGGAGCTCACACTCCTCCTCCTCCTCCTCCTCCTCCTCCTGAAGCTCCAGCTCCCAGGCTTCCTCCACCATGTCTGCTCTTCCGCCAGACCTCACATGCTTCAAAATACACCCCCCCGCTTATCCCCGCCATAGTGATTCATGTGTCCGGCGTCCTGATAGGAGCCGGGCACATGGATAGGGAGGGGCGGGGGGGGCGGCGCCCACAATGCACGGGCCGCCACTGTTGGTGTCACTGGGAGGAATTGTGCCCTTCATTGGTGTCAGTGAATAAAATAGCACCCCAAGGGCCGGATAAGAGCAAGAAAAGGGCCGCAGTATGGAGACCACTGGTTTAGATCAAAGCATATTCATGTGTTAGAATGGCCCAGTCACAGTCCAGACCTAAATCACATTGAGAATCTGTGGCAAGACTTGAAAATTGCTGTTCACAGACGTTCTCCATCCAATCTGACAGAGCTTGAGATATTTTACAAAGAAGAATGGGCAGAAATGTCCTCTCTAGATGTGCAAAGCTGGTAGAGACATCCCCAAAAAGACTTGTAGAGAAAGGGGGTTCTACAAAGTATTGACTCCGGGGGGCGCCATACAAATTGGCTCCGACTGCTGTCAATCTGTCCAATGAGGATAGAGATGGCAGCTTTCTTCCAACTATCGGTCAAAATCTACTTCCCCGTGTGCGGCATATCGATCGAATGGGTTATCGATATTTCTATCAACAGAGATTGATGACAAAAGAAAACTATAGTTCATTCTACAGAGCATCCGGAAAGTATTCACAGTGCTTCACTTTTTCCACATTTTGTTATGTTACAGCCGTATTCCAAAATGGATTAAATTCATTATTTTCCTCAGAATTCCACATACAATCCCCCATAATGACAACATGAAAGAAGTTTGTTTAAAATCTTTGCAAATTTATTAAAAAAATCCCATGTACATAAGTATCAGAGGCTCCTCCCACATATATAGGAATCACAGGCTCCTCCCACATACATAGGAATCACAGGCTCCTCCCATGTACATAAGTATCAGAGGCTCCTCCCACATATATAGGAATCACAGGCTCCTCCCACATACATAGGAATCACAGGCTCCTCCCATGTACATAAGTATCAGAGGCTCCTCCCACATATATAGGAATCACAGGCTCCTCCCACATACATAGGAATCACAGGCTCCTCCCATGTACATAAGTATCAGAGGCTCCTCCCACATACATAGGAATCACAGGCTCCTCCCACATACATAGGAATCACAGGCTCCTCCCATGTACATAAGTATCACAGGCTCCTCCCATGTACATAAGTACCACAGACTCCTCCCATGCACATAAGTATCGTAGACTCCTCCCATGCACATAAGTTTCACAGACTCCTCCCATCACAGACTCCTTCCATGTACATAAGTATCACAGACTCCTCCCATGTACATAAGTATCACAGGCTCCTCCCATGTACATAGGTATCACAGGCTCCTCCCATGTACACAGGCTCCTCCCATGTACATAGGTATCACAGGCTCCTCCCATGTACACAGGCTCCTCCCATGTACATAAGTATCACAGGCTCCTCCCATGTACACAGGCTCCTCCCATGTACTCAGGCTCCTCCCATGTACATAGGTATCACAGCCTTTGCTCAATACTTTGGTGAAGCTCCTTTGGCACCAATTACACCCTCCAGTCTTGTTGAGTATGAGGCTACAAGCTTGGCACACCTATTTTTGGGCAGTTTCTCCCGTTCTTCTTTGTAGGACCTCTCCAGCTCCATCAGGTTGGTTGGGGAGTGTCAGTGCTCAGCCATGTTCAGATCTCTCCAGAAATGTTCAATCGGGTTCAAGTCTGGGCTCTGGCTGGACCACCAAAGGACATTCACAGAGTTGTCCCGTAGCCGCTCCTTTGTTATCTTGGCTGTGAGCTTAGGGTCCTTTTGTTGGAAGATGAACCTTCGCCCCAGTCTGAGGTCCAGAGCACTCCAGAGAAGGTTTTCATCAAAGATGTCTCTGTACATTGCTGCATTCATCTTTCCCTCCATCCTGACAAGTCTCCCAGTTCCTGCCTCTGAAGAACATCCCCACAGCATGTGCTGCCACCACCATGCTTCACAGTAGGGATGGTATTGGCCAGGAGATGAGCTGTGCCTGGTTTCCTCCAGACATGACGTTTGACATTCAGACCAAAGAGTTCAATCTTTGTTTCATCAGACCAGAGAATTTAGTTTCTGATGATCTGAGAGTCCTTCAGGAGCCTTTTGGTGAACTCCAGGTGGGCTGTCATGTGCCATTTACTGAGGAGTGTCTTCCGTCTGGTCACTCTACATACAGACCTGAGGGCTGCAGAGATGGTGGTTCTTCTGGAAGGTTCTCCTCTCTCCACAGAGAAACACTGGAGCTCTGCAGAGTGACCATCGGGGTTCCTGGTCACCTCCCTGACTAAGGTCCTCCTCCCCGATCGCTCAGTCTGGCCGGGCGGTCCGCTCTAGGAAGAGTCCTGGTGGTTCCAAACTTCTTCCATCTACAGATGATGGAGGCCACTGTGCTTATTGGGACCTTCAATGCTTCAGAAATGTTTCTGTACCCTTCCCCCGATCTGTACCCTTCCCCCGATCTGTAAACTCCTCCCGATCTGTACCCTTCCCCCCGATCTGTGCCCTTCCCCCGATCTGTGCCCTTCCCCCGATCTGTGCCCTTCCCCCGATCTGTACCCTCCCCCCGATCTGTACCCTTCCCCCGATCTGTACCCTTCCCCCCCCGATCTGTACCCTTCCCCCGATCTGTACCCTCCTCCCGATCTGTACCCTTCCCCCGATCCGTACCCTTCCCCCCCGATCTGTACCCTTCCCCCCCGATCTGTACCCTTCCCCCGATCTGTACCCTCCTCCCGATCTGTACCCTTCCCCCGATCTGTACCCTCCTCCCGATCTGTACCCTTCCCCCGATCTGTACCCTTCCCCCGATCCGTACCCTTCCCCCCGATCTGTGCCCTTCCCCCGATCTGTGCCCTTCCCCCGATCTGTGCCCTTCCCCCGATCTGTACCCTCCCCCCGATCTGTACCCTTCCCCCCGATCTGTGCCCTTCCCCCGATCTGTGCCCTTCCCCCGATCTGTACCCTCCCCCCGATCTGTGCCCTTCCCCCGATCTGTACCCTCCCCCCGATCTGTACCCTTCCCCCGATCTGTACCCTTCCCCCGATCTGTGCCCTTCCCCCGATCTGTACCCTTCCCCCGATCTGTACCCTCCCCCCGATCTGTACCCTTCCCCCGATCTGTACCCTTCCCCCGATCTGTACCCTTCCCCCGATCTGTACCCTCCCCCCGATCTGTACCCTTCCCCCGATCTGTACCCTTCCCCCGATCTGTACCCTTCCCCCGATCTGTACCCTCCCCCCGATCTGTGCCCTTCCCCCGATCTGTACCCTTCCCCCGATCTGTACCCTTCCCCCGATCTGTACCCTTCCCCCGATCTGTGCCCTTCCCCAGATCTGTAAACTCCCCCCGATCTGTACCCTTCCCCCCGATCTGTGCCCTCCCCCCGATCTGTACCCTTCCCCCCGATCTGTGCCCTTCCCCCGATCTGTGCCCTTCCCCCGATCTGTGCCCTTCCCCCGATCTGTAAACTCCCCCCGATCTGTACCCTTCCCCCGATCTGTACCCTTCCCCCGATCTGTACCCTTCCCCCCCGATCTGTACCCTCCCCCCGATCTGTACCCTTCCCCCGATCTGTACCCTTCCCCCGATCTGTGCCCTTCCCCCGATCTGTAAACTCCTCCCGATCTGTACCCTTCCCCCGATCTGTGCCCTTCCCCCGATCTGTAAACTCCCCCCGATCTGTGCCCTTCCCCCGATCTGTACCCTTCCCCCGATCTGTACCCTTCCCCCCGATCTGTGCCCTTTCCCCGATCTGTGCCCTTCCCCCGATCTGTGCCCTTCCCCCGATCTGTACCCTCCCCCCGATCTGTACCCTTCCCCCCGATCTGTGCCCTTCCCCCGATCTGTGCCCTTCCCCCGATCTGTACCCTCCCCCCGATCTGTGCCCTTCCCCCGATCTGTACCCTCCCCCCGATCTGTACCCTTCCCCCGATCTGTACCCTTCCCCCGATCTGTGCCCTTCCCCCGATCTGTAAACTCCCCCCGATCTGTACCCTTCCCCCGATCTGTGCCCTTCCCCCGATCTGTACCCTTCCCCCCGATCTGTGCCCTCCCCCCGATCTGTACCCTTCCCCCCGATCTGTGCCCTTCCCCCGATCTGTACCCTTCCCCCGATCTGTGCCCTTCCCCCGATCTATACTCTTCCCCCGATCTGTACCCTCCCCCCGATCTGTGCCCTTCCCCCGATCTGTACCCTTCCCCCGATCTGTACCCTTCCCCCCCGATCTGTACCCTTCCCCCGATCTGTACCCTTCCCCCGATCTGTGCCCTTCCCCCGATCTGTAAACTCCCCCCGATCAGTACCCTTCCCCCGATCTGTG
The DNA here is from genome assembly GCA_037952925.1 of Lithobates clamitans. Classification (NCBI taxonomy): domain Eukaryota; kingdom Metazoa; phylum Chordata; class Amphibia; order Anura; family Ranidae; genus Lithobates; species Lithobates clamitans. Next base: position 101,884 of record JBBGZY010002318.1, read on the forward strand.
CCCTTCCCCCGATCTGTACCCTTCCCCCCGATCTGTGCCCTCCCCCCGATCTGTACCCTTCCCCCCGATCTGTGCCCTTCCCCCGATCTGTGCCCTTCCCCCGATCTGTGCCCTTCCCCCGATCTGTACCCTTCCCCCGATCTGTACCCTCCCCCCGATCTGTACCCTTCCCCCGATCTGTACCCTTCCCCCGATCTGTGCCCTTCCCCCGATCTGTACCCTTCCCCCGATCTGTACCCTCCTCCCGATCTGTACCCTTCCCCCGCTCTGTACCCTCCCCCCGATCTGTGCCCTTCCCCCGATCTGTGCCCTTCCCCCGATCTGTGCCCTTCCCCCGATCTGTACCCTTCCCCCGATCTGTACCCTTCCCCCGATCTGTACCCTTCCCCCGATCTGTACCCTCCTCCCGATCTGTGCCCTTCCCCCGATCTGTACCCTCCCCCCGATCTGTGCCCTTCCCCCGATCTGTACCCTTCCCCCCGATCTGTGCCCTTCCCCCGATCTGTGCCCTTCCCCCGATCTGTGCCCTTCCCCCGATCTGTACCCTTCCCCCGATCTGTGCCCTTCCCCCGATCTGTACCCTTCCCCCGATCTGTGCCCTTCCCCCCGATCTGTACCCTTCCCCCGATCTGTACCCTTCCCCCGATCTGTGCCCTTCCCCCGATCTGTACCCTTCCCCCGATCTGTGCCCTTCCCCCGATCTGTACCCTTCCCCCGATCTGTGCCCTTCCCCCGATCTGTACCCTTCCCCCGATCTGTGCCCTTCCCCCGATCTGTGCCCTTCCCCCGATCTGTACCCTTCTCCCGATCTGTACCCTCCCCCCGATCTGTACCCTTCCCCCGATCTGTACCCTTCCCCCGATCTGTACCCTTCCCCCGATCTGTGCCCTTCCCCCGATCTGTACCCTTCCCCCGATCTGTGCCCTTCCCCCGATCTGTACCCTTCCCCCGATCTGTACCCTTCCCCCGATCTGTGCCCTTCCCCCGATCTGTACCCTTCCCCCGATCTGTACCCTCCTCCCGATCTGTACCCTTCCCCCGCTCTGTGCCCTTCCCCCGATCTGTGCCCTTCCCCCGATCTGTACCCTTCCCCCGATCTGTACCCTTCCCCCGATCTGTACCCTTCCCCCGATCTGTACCCTCCTCCCGATCTGTGCCCTTCCCCCGATCTGTGCCCTCCCCCCGATCTGTGCCCTTCCCCCGATCTGTGCCCTTCCCCCGATCTGTACCCTTCCCCCCGATCTGTGCCCTTCCCCCCGATCTGTGCCCTTCCCCCGATCTGTGCCCTTCCCCCGATCTGTGCCCTTCCCCCGATCTGTACCCTTCCCCCGATCTGTGCCCTTCCCCCGATCTGTACCCTTCCCCCGATCTGTGCCCTTCCCCCCCGATCTGTACCCTTCCCCCGATCTGTACCCTTCCCCCGATCTGTGCCCTTCCCCCGATCTGTACCCTTCCCCCGATCTGTGCCCTTCCCCCGATCTGTACCCTTCCCCCGATCTGTGCCCTTCCCCCGATCTGTACCCTTCCCCCGATCTGTGCCCTTCCCCCGATCTGTACCCTTCCCCCGATCTGTGCCCTTCCCCCGATCTGTGCCCTTCCCCCGATCTGTACCCTTCCCCCGATCTGTACCCTTCCCCCAATCTGTACCCTCCTCCCGATCTGTACCCTTCTCCCGATCTGTACCCTTCTCCCGATCTGTACCCTCCTCCCGATCTGTACCCTTCCCCCGCTCTGTGCCCTTCCCCCGATCTGTACCCGTCCCCCGATCTGTACCCTCCCCCCGATCTGTACCCTTCCCCCGATCTGTACCCTTCCCCCAATCTGTACCCTTCCCCCGATCTGTACCCTTCCCCCGATCTGTGCCCTTCCCCCGATCTGTACCCTTCCCCCGATCTGTGCCCTTCCCCCGATCTGTACCCTTCCCCCGATCTGTACCCTTCCCCCAATCTGTACCCTCCTCCCGATCTGTACCCTTCTCCCGATCTGTACCCTTCTCCCGATCTGTGCCCTCCCCCCGATCTGTACCCTCCCCCCGATCTGTGCCCTCCCCCCGATCTGTACCCGTCCCCCGATCTGTACCCTTCCCCCGATCTGTGCCCTTCCCCCGATCTGTACCCTCCCCCGATCTGTACCCTCCCCCCGATCTGTGCCCTTCCCCCGATCTGTACCCTTCCCCCGATCTGTACCCTCCTCCCGATCTGTACCCTTCCTCCGCTCTGTGCCCTTCCCCCGATCTGTACCCTTCCCCCGATCTGTACCCTCCCCCCGATCTGTACCCTCCCCCCGATCTGTACCCTCCCCCCGATCTGTGCCCTCCCCCCGATCTGTACCCTTCCCCCGATCTGTACCCTTCCCCCGATCTGTACCCTTCCCCCGATCTGTACCCTTCCCCCGATCTGTACCCTTCCCCCGATCTGTACCCTCCCCCCGATCTGTACCCTTCCCCCGATCTGTGCCCTTCCCCCGATCTGTGCCCTTCCCCCGATCTGTACCCTTCCCCCGATCTGTACCCTTCCCCCGATCTGTACCCTTCCCCCGATCTGTGCCCTTCCCCCGATCTGTACCCTTCCCCCCGATCTGTGCCCTTCCCCCGATCTGTACCCTCCCCCCGATCTGTACCTCCATACAATCCTGTCTCCGACAGACAATTCCTTGGACTTCATGGCTTGGTTTGTGCTCTGACATGCACTGTTACCTGTGGGAACTTCTATAGACAGTTGTGTGCCGTCCAATCACCTGAATTTACCACAAGTGACCTCCAATCAGGTTGTAGAAACTGTGATGTCATTTCTCCAATGATGTGATTGGCTGCTCTCCCAATAACATTTCTGTATTATTTATATATTGTGTTATACCGTACATCGTCTTTTCCTTGTATCTTCTCCTGCAGATCAACGATCCCGACGCCGGCATGTGGATTGTAAGTCTTCCTGCAGAATGTAATGTATAGCCCAGTGTACAGGGTTCAGTAGTCTGAGGAATGTAATGTATAGTACAGTGTACAGGGCTCAGTAGAATGAGGAATGTAATGTACAGCACAGTGTACAGGGCTCAGTAGAATGAGGAATGTAATGTATAGCACAGTGTACAGGGTTCAGTAGAATGAGGAATGTAATGTATAGCACAGTGTACAGGGCTCAGTAGAATGAGGAATGTAATGTATAGTACAGTGTACAGGGTTCAGTAGTCTGCGGAATGTAATGTATAGCACAGTGTACAGGGTTCAGTAGAATGAGGAATGTAATGTATAGCACAGTGTACAGGACTCAGTAGAATGAGGAATGTAATGTATAGCACAGTGTACAGGGCTCAGTAGAATGAGGAATGTAATGTATAGCACAGTGTACAGGGCTCAGTAGTCTGAGGAATGTAATGTATAGCACAGTGTACAGGGCTCAGTAGTCTGAGGAATGTAATGTATAGCACAGTGTACGGGGCTCAGTAGTCTGAGGAATGTAATGTATAGCACAGTGTACGGGGCTCAGTAGTCTGAGGAATGTAATGTATAGCACAATGTACAGGGCTCAGTAGAATGAGGAATGTAATGTATAGCACAGTGTACAGGGTTCAGTAGAATGAGGAATGTAATGTATAGCACAGTGTACAGGGTTCAGTAGTCTGAGGAATGTAATGTATAGCACAGTGTACAGGACTCAGTAGAATGAGGAATGTAATGTATAGCACAGTGTACAGGACTCAGTAGAATGAGGAATGTAATGTATAGCACAATGTACAGGGTTCAGTAGAATGAGGAATGTAATGTATAGCACAGTGTACAGGACTCAGTAGTCTGAGGAATGTAATGTATAGCACAGTGTACAGGACTCAGTAGTCTGAGGAATGTAATGTATAGCACAGTGTACAGGACTCAGTAGAATGAGGAATGTAATGTATAGCCCAGTGTACCCAGTACAGCAGTCTGGAGAATGTAATGTATAGCCCAGTGTACCCAGTACAGCAGTCTGAGGAATGTAATGTATAGCACAGTGTACAGGGCTCAGTAGTCTGAGGAATGTAATGTATAGCACAGTGTACAGGACTCAGTAGTCTGAGGAATGTAATGTATAGCACAGTGTACAGGGCTCAGTAGAATGAGGAATGTAATGTATAGCACAGTGTACAGGGCTCAGTAGAATGAGGAATGTAATGTATAGCACAGTGTACAGGACTCAGTAGTCTGAGGAATGTAATGTATAGTACAGTGTACAGGGTTCAGTAGAATGAGGAATGTAATGTATAGCACAGTGTACAGGGCTCAGTAGAATGAGGAATGTAATGTATAGCACAATGTACAGGACTCAGTAGTCTGAGGAATGTAATGTATAGCACAGTGTACAGGACTCAGTAGTCTGAGGAATGTAATGTATAGCACAGTGTACAGGACTCAGTAGTCTGAGGAATGTAATGTATAGCACAGTGTACAGGGTTCAGTACAATGAGGAATGTAATGTATAGCACAATGTACAGGGTTCAGTAATCTGAGGAATGTAATGTATAGCACAGTGTACAGGACTCAGTAGAATGAGGAATGTAATGTATAGCACAGTGTACAGGACTCAGTAGAATGAGGAATGTAATGTATAGCACAGTGTACAGGGTTCAGTAGTCTGAGGAATGTAATGTATAGCACAGTGTACAGGGCTCAGTAGAATGAGGAATGTAATGTATAGCACAGTGTACAGGGCTCAGTAGTCTGAGGAATGTAATGTATAGCACAGTGTACAGGGCTCAGTAGAATGAGGAATGTAATGTATAGCACAGTGTACAGGACTCAGTAGTCTGAGGAATGTAATGTATAGCACAGTGTACAGGACTCAGTAGTCTGAGGAATGTAATGTATAGCACAGTGTACAGGGCTCAGTAGAATGAGGAATGTAATGTATAGCACAGTGTACAGGACTCAGTAGTCTGAGGAATGTAATGTATAGCACAGTGTACAGGACTCAGTAGTCTGAGGAATGTAATGTATAGCACAGTGTACAGGGTTCAGTACAATGAGGAATGTAATGTATAGCACAATGTACAGGGTTCAGTAATCTGAGGAATGTAATGTATAGCACAGTGTACAGGGCTCAGTAGAATGAGGAATGTAATGTATAGCACAGTGTACAGGACTCAGTAGTCTGAGGAATGTAATGTATAGCACAGTGTACAGGACTCAGTAGTCTGAGGAATGTAATGTATAGCACAGTGTACAGGGCTCAGTAGTCTGAGGAATGTAATGTATAGCACAGTGTACAGGGCTCAGTAGTCTGAGGAATGTAATGTATAGCACAGTGTACAGGACTCAGTAGTCTGAGGAATGTAATGTATAGCACAGTGTACAGGACTCAGTAGTCTGAGGAATGTAATGTATAGCACAGTGTACAGGGTTCAGTAGTCTGAGGAATGTAATGTATAGTACAGTGTACAGGGCTCAGTAGAATGAGGAATGTAATGTATAGCACAGTGTACAGGGCTCAGTAGAATGAGGAATGTAATGTATAGCACAGTGTACAGGACTCAGTAGTCTGAGGAATGTAATGTATAGCACAGTGTACAGGGCTCAGTAGTCTGAGGAATGTAATGTATAGTACAGTGTACAGGGCTCAGTAGTCTGAGGAATGTAATGTATAGCACAGTGTACAGGGCGCAGTAGTCTGAGGAATGTAATGTATAGCACAGTGTACAGGACTCGGTAGAATGAGGAATGTAATGTATAGCACAGTGTACAGGGCTCAGTAGAATGAGGAATGTAATGTATAGCACAGTGTACAGGACTCAGTAGAATGAGGAATGTAATCTATAGCACAGTGTACAGGACTCAGTAGTCTGAGGAATGTAATGTATAGCACAGTGTACAGGGCTCAGTAGTCTGAGGAATGTAATGTATAGCACAGTGTACAGGGCTCAGTAGAATGAGGAATGTAATGTATAGTACAGTGTACAGGGCTCAGTAGTCTGAGGAATGTAATGTATAGCACAGTGTACAGGGCTCAGTAGAATGAGGAATGTAATGTATAGCACAGTGTACAGGGCTCAGTAGTCTGAGGAATGTAATGTATAGCACAGTGTACAGGACTCAGTAGAATGAGGAATGTAATGTATAGCACAGTGTACAGGGTTCAGTAGTCTGAGGAATGTAATGTATAGCACAGTGTACAGGACTCAGTAGAATGAGGAATGTAATGTATAGCACAGTGTACAGGGCTCAGTAGAATGAGGAATGTAATGTATAGCACACTGTACAGGACTCAGTAGTCTGAGGAATGTAATGTATAGCACAGTGTACAGGACTCAGTAGTCTGAGGAATGTAATGTATAGCACAGTGTACAGGGCTCAGTAGTCTGGAGAATGTAATGTATAGCACAGTGTACAGGGTTCAGTAGTCTGAGGAATGTAATGTATAGCACAGTGTACAGGGCTCAGTAGTCTGAGGAATGTAATGTATAGCACAGTGTACAGGGCTCAGTAGAATGAGGAATGTAATGTATAGTACAGTGTACATGGCTCAGTAGAATGAGGAATGTAATGTATAGCACAGTGTACAGGGCTCAGTAGAATGAGGAATGTAATGTATAGCACAGTGTACAGGGTTCAGTAGAATGAGGAATGTAATGTATAGCACAGTGTACAGGGCTCAGTAGTCTGAGGAATGTAATGTATAGCACAGTGTACAGGGTTCAGTAGAATGAGGAATGTAATGTATAGCACAGTGTACAGGACTCAGTAGTCAGAGGAATGTAATGTATAGCACAGTGTACAGGGTTCAGTAGTCTGAGGAATGTAACGTATAGCACAGTGTACAGGACTCAGTAGAATGAGGAATGTAATGTATAGCACAGTGTACAGGACTCAGTAGAATGAGGAATGTAATGTATAGCACAGTGTACAGGACTCAGTAGTCAGAGGAATGTAATGTATAGCACAGTGTACAGGGTTCAGTAGTCTGAGGAATGTAACGTATAGCACAGTGTACAGGACTCAGTAGTCTGAGGAATGTAACGTATAGCACAGTGTACAGGACTCAGTAGTCTGAGGAATGTAATGTATAGCACAGTGTACAGGACTCAGTAGAATGAGGAATGTAATGTATAGCACAGTGTACAGGACTCAGTAGAATGAGGAATGTAATGTATAGCACAATGTACAGGGCTCAGTAGAATGAGGAATGTAATGTATAGCACAGTGTACAGGACTCAGTAGAATGGGGAATGTAATGTATAGCACAGTGTACAGGACTCAGTAGAATGAGGAATGTAATGTATAGCACAGTGTACAGGACTCAGTAGTCTGAGGAATGTAATGTATAGCACAGTGTACAGGGTTCAGTAGAATGAGGAATGTAATGTATAGCACAGTGTACAGGACTCAGTAGAATGAGGAATGTAATGTATAGCCCAGTGTACAGGACTCAGTAGAATGAGGAATGTAATGTATAGCACAGTGTACAGGGTTCAGTAGTCTGAGGAATGTAATGTATAGCACAGTGTACAGGACTCAGTAGAATGAGGAATGTAATGTATAGCACAGTGTACAGGACTCAGTAGAATGAGGAATGTAATGTATAGCACAGTGTACAGGGCTCAGTAGTCTGAGGAATGTAATGTATAGCCCAGTGTACAGGGCTCAGTAGTCTGAGGAATGTAATGTATAGCACAGTGTACAGGGCGCAGTAGTCTGAGGAATGTAATGTATAGCACAGTGTACAGGGCTCAGTAGAATGAGGAATGTAATGTATAGCACAGTGTACAGGGTTCAGTAGAATGAGGAATGTAATGTATAGCACAGTGTACAGGGCTCAGTAGTCTGAGGAATGTAATGTATAGCACAGTGTACAGGACTCAGTAGTCTGAGGAATGTAATGTATAGCACAGTGTACAGGACTCAGTAGTCTGAGGAATGTAATGTATAGCACAGTGTACAGGACTCAGTAGTCTGAGGAATGTAATGTATAGCACAGTGTACAGGGTTCAGTAGAATGAGGAATGTAATGTATAGCACAGTGTACAGGGCTCAGTAGTCAGAGGAATGTAATGTATAGCACAGTGTACAGGGTTCAGTAGTCTGAGGAATGTAATGTATAGCACAGTGTACAGGGCTCAGTAGTCTGAGGAATGTAATGTATAGCACAGTGTACAGGGCTCAGTAGTCTGAGGAATGTAATGTATAGCACAGTGTACAGGGCTCAGTAGTCTGAGGAATGTAATGTATAGCACAGTGTACAGGACTCAGTAGAATGAGGAATGTAATGTATAGCACAGTGTACAGGACTCAGTAGAATGAGGAATGTAATGTATAGCACAGTGTACAGGGTTCAGTAGAATGAGGAATGTAATGTATAGCACAGTGTACAGGACTCAGTAGAATGAGGAATGTAATGTATAGCACAGTGTACAGGACTCCGTAGTCTGAGGAATGTAATGTATAGCACAGTGTACAGGGCTCAGTAGTCTGAGGAATGTAATGTATAGCACAGTGTACAGGGTTCAGTAGTCTGAGGAATGTAATGTATAGCACAGTGTACAGGACTCAGTAGTCTGAGGAATGTAATGTATAGCACAGTGTACAGGACTCAGTAGAATGAGGAATGTAATGTATAGTACAGTGTACAGGGCTCAGTAGAATGAGGAATGTAATGTATAGCACAGTGTACAGGGCTCAGTAGAATGAGGAATGTAATGTATAGCACAGTGTACAGGGCTCAGTAGTCTGGAGAATGTAATGTATAGTACAGTGTACAGGACTCAGTAGAATGAGGAATGTAATGTATAGCACAGTGTACAGGGCTCAGTAGAATGAGGAATGTAATGTATAGCACAGTGTACAGGGTTCAGTAGAATGAGGAATGTAATGTATAGCACAGTGTACAGGGCTCAGTAGAATGAGGAATGTAATGTATAGCACACTGTACAGGACTCAGTAGTCTGAGGAATGTAATGTATAGCACAGTGTACAGGGCTCAGTAGTCTGAGGAATGTAATGTATAGCACAATGTACAGGGCTCAGTAGAATGAGAAATATAATGTATAGCACAGTGTACAGGGTTCAGTAGTCTGAGGAATGTAATGTATAGCACAGTGTACAGGACTCAGTAGTCTGAGGAATGTAATGTATAGCACAGTGTACAGGACTCAGTAGAATGAGGAATGTAATGTATAGTACAGTGTACAGGGCTCAGTAGTCTGAGGAATGTAATGTATAGCACAGTGTACAAGACTCAGTAGTCTGAGGAATGTAATGTATAGCACAGTGTACAGGACTCAGTAGTCTGAGGAATGTAATGTATAGCACAGTGTACAGGGTTCAGTAGAATGAGGAATGTAATGTATAGCACAGTGTACAGGGTTCAGTAGTCTGAGGAATGTAATGTATAGCACAGTGTACAGGGTTCAGTAGAATGAGGAATGTCATGTATAGCACAGTGTACAGGGCTCAGTAGTCTGAGGAATGTAATGTATAGCACAGTGTACAGGGCTCAGTAGAATGAGGAATGTAATGTATAGCACAATGTACAGGGCGCAGTAGTCTGAGGAATGTAATGTATAGTACAGTGTACAGGACTCAGTAGTCTGAGGAATGTAATGTATAGCACAGTGTACAGGACTCAGTAGTCTGAGGAATGTAATGTATAGCCCAGTGTACAGGACTCAGTAGAATGAGGAATGTAATGTATAGCCCAGTGTACAGGGCTCAGTAGAATGAGGAATGTAATGTATAGCCCAGTGTACCCAGTACAGCAGTCTGGAGAATGTAATGTATAGCACAGTGTACACAGTACAGCAGTCTGGGGAATATAATGTATAGCACAGTGTACACAGTACAGCAGTCTGGGGAATATAATGTATAGCACAGTGTACACAGTACAGCAGTCTGGGGAATATAATGTATAGCACAGTGTACACAGTACAGCAGTCTGGAGAATATAATGTATAGCACAGTGTACACAGTACAGCAGTCTGGGGAATGTAATGTATAGCACAGTGTACACAGTACAGCAGTCTGGAGAATGTAATGTATAGCACAGTGTACACAGTACAGCAGTCTGGGGAATGTAATGTATAGCACAGTGTACACAGTACAGCAGTCTGGAGAATATAATGTATAGCACAGTGTACACAGTACAGCAGTCTGGGGAATGTAATGTATAGCACAGTGTACACAGTAGAGCAGTCTGGAGAATGTAATGTATAGCACAGTGTACACAGTACAGCAGTCTGTGGAATGTAATGTATAGCACAGTGTACACAGTGCAGCAGTCTGGAGAATGTAATGTATAGCACAGTGTACACAGTACAGCAGTCTGGAGAATGTAATGTATAGCACAGTGTACACAGTACAGCAGTCTGGAGAATGTAATGTATAGCACAGTGTACACAGTGCAGCAGTCTGGAGAATGTAATGTATAGCACAGTGTACACAGTACAGCAGTCTGGGGGATGTAATGTATAGCACAGTGTACACAGTACAGCAGTCTGGAGAATATAATGTATAGCACAGTGTACACAGTGCAGCAGTCTGGAGAATATAATGTATAGCACAGTGTACACAGTACAGCAGTCTGGGGAATGTAATGTATAGCACAGTGTACACAGTGCAGCAGTCTGGAGAATATAATGTATAGCACAGTGTACACAGTACAGCAGTCTGGAGAATGTAATTTATAGCACAGTGTACACAGTACAGCAGTCTGGAGAATATAATGTATAGCACAGTGTACACAGTACAGCAGTCTGGAGAATATAATGTATAGCACAGTGTACACAGTACAGCAGTCTGGAGAATGTAATTTATAGCACAGTGTACACAGTACAGCAGTCTGGAGAATATAATGTATAGCACAGTGTACACAGTACAGCAGTCTGGAGAATATAATGTATAGCACAGTGTACACAGTACAGCAGTCTGGGGAATATAATGTATAGCACAGTGTACACAGTACAGCAGTCTGGAGAATGTAATGTATAGCACAGTGTACACAGTACAGCAGTCTGGAGAATATAATGTATAGCACAGTGTACACAGTACAGCAGTCTGGAGAATATAATGTATAGCACAGTGTACACAGTACAGCAGTCTGGAGAATATAATGTATAGCACAGTGTACGCAGTACAGCAGTCTGGAGAATATAATGTATAGCACAGTGTACACAGTACAGCAGTCTGGGGAATGTAATGTATAGCACAGTGTACACAGTACAGCAGTCTGGGGAATATAATGTATAGCACAGTGTACACAGTACAGCAGTCTGGGGAATGTAATGTATAGCACAGTGTACACAGTACAGCAGTCTGGGGAATATAATGTATAGCACAGTGTACACAGTACAGCAGTCTGAGGAATGTAATGTATAGCACAGTGTACACAGTACAGCAGTCTGGAGAATATAATGTATAGCACAGTGTACACAGTACAGCAGTATGGAGAATGTAATGTATAGCACAGTGTACACAGTGCAGCAGTCTGGGGAATGTAATGTATAGCACAGTGTACACAGTACAGCAGTCTGGAGAATGTAATGTATAGCACAGTGTACACAGTACAGCAGTCTGGAGAATATAATGTATAGCACAGTGTACACAGTACAGCAGTCTGGAGAATATAATGTATAGCACAGTGTACACAGTACAGCAGTCTGGAGAATGTAATGTATAGCACAGTGTACACAGTGCAGCAGTCTGGGGAATGTAATGTATAGCACAGTGTACACAGTAGAGCAGTCTGGGGAATGTAATGTATAGCACAGTGTACACAGTACAGCAGTCTGGGGAATATAATGTATAGCACAGTGTACACAGTACAGCAGTCTGGGGAATATAATGTATAGCACAGTGTACACAGTACAGCAGTCTGGAGAATATAATGTATAGCACAGTGTACACAGTACAGCAGTCTGAGGAATGTAATGTATAGCACAGTGTACACAGTACAGCAGTCTGGAGAATATAATGTATAGCACAGTGTACACAGTACAGCAGTATGGAGAATGTAATGTATAGCACAGTGTACACAGTGCAGCAGTCTGGGGAATGTAATGTATAGCACAGTGTACACAGTACAGCAGTCTGGAGAATGTAATGTATAGCACAGTGTACACAGTACAGCAGTCTGGAGAATATAATGTATAGCACAGTGTACACAGTACAGCAGTCTGGGGAATATAATGTATAGCACAGTGTACACAGTACAGCAGTCTGGAGAATATAATGTATAGCACAGTGTACACAGTGCAGCAGTCTGGGGAATGTAATGTATAGCACAGTGTACACAGTAGAGCAGTCTGGGGAATGTAATGTATAGCACAGTGTACACAGTGCAGCAGTCTGGGGAATGTAATGTATAGCACAGTGTACACAGTACAGCAGTCTGGAGAATATAATGTATAGCACAGTGTACACAGTACAGCAGTCTGGGGAATGTAATGTATAGCACAGTGTACACAGTACAGCAGTCTGGGGAATATAATGTATAGCACAGTGTACACAGTACAGCAGTCTGAGGAATGTAATGTATAGCACAGTGTACACAGTACAGCAGTCTGGAGAATATAATGTATAGCACAGTGTACACAGTACAGCAGTATGGAGAATGTAATGTATAGCACAGTGTACACAGTGCAGCAGTCTGGGGAATGTAATGTATAGCACAGTGTACACAGTACAGCAGTCTGGAGAATGTAATGTATAGCACAGTGTACACAGTACAGCAGTCTGGAGAATATAATGTATAGCACAGTGTACACAGTACAGCAGTCTGGAGAATATAATGTATAGCACAGTGTACACAGTACAGCAGTCTGGAGAATGTAATGTATAGCACAGTGTACACAGTGCAGCAGTCTGGGGAATGTAATGTATAGCACAGTGTACACAGTAGAGCAGTCTGGGGAATGTAATGTATAGCACAGTGTACACAGTACAGCAGTCTGGGGAATATAATGTATAGCACAGTGTACACAGTACAGCAGTCTGGGGAATATAATGTATAGCACAGTGTACACAGTACAGCAGTCTGGAGAATATAATGTATAGCACAGTGTACACAGTACAGCAGTCTGAGGAATGTAATGTATAGCACAGTGTACACAGTACAGCAGTCTGGAGAATATAATGTATAGCACAGTGTACACAGTACAGCAGTATGGAGAATGTAATGTATAGCACAGTGTACACAGTGCAGCAGTCTGGGGAATGTAATGTATAGCACAGTGTACACAGTACAGCAGTCTGGAGAATGTAATGTATAGCACAGTGTACACAGTACAGCAGTCTGGAGAATATAATGTATAGCACAGTGTACACAGTACAGCAGTCTGGGGAATATAATGTATAGCACAGTGTACACAGTACAGCAGTCTGGAGAATATAATGTATAGCACAGTGTACACAGTGCAGCAGTCTGGGGAATGTAATGTATAGCACAGTGTACACAGTAGAGCAGTCTGGGGAATGTAATGTATAGCACAGTGTACACAGTGCAGCAGTCTGGGGAATGTAATGTATAGCACAGTGTACACAGTACAGCAGTCTGGAGAATATAATGTATAGCACAGTGTACACAGTACAGCAGTCTGGGGAATATAATGTATAGCACAGTGTACACAGTACAGCAGTCTGGAGAATGTAATGTATAGCACAGTGTACACAGTACAGCAGTCTGGAGAATATAATGTATAGCACAGTGTACACAGTACAGCAGTCTGGGGAATATAATGTATAGCACAGTGTACACAGTACAGCAGTCTGGAGAATATAATGTATAGCACAGTGTACACAGTGCAGCAGTCTGGGGAATGTAATGTATAGCACAGTGTACACAGTACAGCTGTCTGGGGAATGTTAGCCCCCTTTCACACTGTGGGCGTGGCTGCATTAGCGGTAAAGTGCCGATAGCGGGCGAATAAAGGGTTAAAATCGCCCGTGTTGCCGCGCTTCGGCTGCGCTGCCAATTCATTTCAATGGGAAGGGCGTTTTGGGAGCAGTGTATAAATCGCCCCCAAAGATGCTGCTTGCAGGACCTTTTCTAATGTCCGCCGCAGTGTGAACGCTCGGGCTCTCACACCGTAGGGGGGGGGCACTTTTCAGGCGCTAATTCTAGCGCTAAAACCCCTGAAAAACGCCATCAATGAGAAGGGGGTCTAAAGGATAACGCTGTATGTAGAATTCCGCAGGCTGGGGTATGTAACGTATAGCTGAACCCCAGCGAAATACTCAGAGGAAGGAGATTTCTATTGTCATATCATGTTAGTTTGCTCTTTATACCTTCTTGGCTGATTCACAATATGCAGATCAGTAAAAACTGTATAGAGAAGCTCCACCCAAGTCTTCTTCTGCTTTCCTCATTGCAGGTGATCTATGTGATCCCGGCCAATCTCATTCTTCTACTCAGCATCAATCCAGATGTAACAGGTAAGACACGCCCACATTAGAGACTAAACTCCACCCCCATACCATCCCATCATATGATTCATACATGATTTACAAGCAAAGCCCAACAGCAGCCAGGTTTGGATGGGGTGGAAAGATGCAGAAGTTCTCTTGCGCACAGGTGTATTAGCTAAAAGATCCCAAGGGTTCAGGAAGGACTGTGGATTTCGGCCTTGCTGCTCTTAAGGATGGGATTGTCCTAATATTAAATGAGAAGAAAGAAAAAAAGAGCGCACCAGCCTAATGCATTATCCTTGACAGATTTATTGATTAAAAACAAGATAAAATCTACTCACAAAGGTCGAAGAGAAAATCGCATTGTATATGACACAGAGGCGAATAATCCAGTGGTAGCAGTTTTCCAGGTCCCAGGAAGGAGGCGTACGGACTACTGCTGGCTAACGCGTTTCGAAGGTTACCCTTCTTCATCAGAGCCTTAGTAGTGTTAGTCTCCTGCTGGCTTTTATACATGTGTCCATCCAGACAAGACTGGTCAGATTGGTTCTGAGGCTCCTCCCTTGATTAGTGGGCGGTCCTCTGAGAGGGGTGGGTCTTGGCTTTGTTGTCATTATTGTAGGGCCATAGTGTATTTATTTTTAAAAGTTATTAAAAAGCTTTTTATGTTTAGTATAATTTTAGTCCAATTTTTTGTATTAATTTTAATTTTAGTTGTAGTTTCTAGTTACTAGTTCTAGCTCTGGTGTTTTAATTTTTAGTTTTTAATTTTTAATTTTTAATTCATATTTAGATCAGCGGCCATGCATATAATCAGGAGTGCAAGCATCCAACAACAGATACACTGAAATACTCCTGTCAATACTATTATGTAGATGGGCCAAGGCATATCAATATGTTCCTTAGAGCTCCTCTCCCCTCTCATCTTTACATTAAAGAAGTCACTAATCAGGGGTCTAAAATCAGAAATAAAGTAGCATACCTTATGATATCTGATGACAGCTTATTAGCTCGGGCTAGGTTTATTTTTAATTTTTATTTTTATTTTTATTGCCATTACTATTTTTATTTCTAAAAATATAATAGAACTGGTGGTCTGATTATAACCTAAACGATTGCTATTATCATTATCATCAGTATCACTTTAGTGTTACAAATCAATTTGACATAATGATTCTGTTACCCCTTTCGTTGATGTCTATTAAATAACCTCTGGGTATATCCGAAATAATGTAAAAATAATGTTGGATGCTTGCACTATGCATGGCCGCTGATCTAAATATGAATTAAAAATTAAAAATTAAAAACTAAAAATTAAAAATTTAAACACCAGAGCTAGAACTAGTAACTAGAAACTACAACTAAAATTAAAATTAATACTAAAAATTAGACTAAAATTATACTAAACATAAAAAGCTTTTTAATAACTTTTAAAAATAAATACACTATGGCCCTACAATAATGACAACAAAGCCAAGACCCACCCCTCTCAGAGGACCGCCCACTAATCAAGGGAGGAGCCTCAGAACCAATCTGACCAGTCTTGTCTGGATGGACACATGTATAAAAGCCAGCAGGAGACTAACACTACTAAGGCTCTGATGAAAAAGGGTAACCTTCGAAACGCGTTAGCCAGCAGTAGTCCGTACGCCTCCTTCCTGGGACCTGGAAAACTGCTACTACTGGATTATTCGCCTCTGTGTCATATACAATGCGATTTTCTCTTCGACCTTTGTGAGTAGATTTTATCTTGTTTTTAATCAATAAATCTGTCAAGGATAATGCACTAGGCTGGTGCGCTCTTTTTTTCTTTCTTTTCATTGGATGGGCTGTCAGCTTCTGTTAACATTTGTGTCCCCAATGAGTATATTTCCCCTCACCCCCTGTCCCAGTAACTCAGACAGAAGGATACATGTGTCATTTCCCCTCCCTATCCAAAGAAAATGGAAAGTTTTGGCTGGGAGAACAAAGTTTTATCGCTCCAGGCATATTTTGGCTGCCTTAGCCAACCACGGGTGCTATGGACATTAAAGGGACCCATCTCCTTCCCAAAATCTTCCATTAGTTCAAACCTCAGGCCACACAACCGTCAATCTCAAAATTGAACAAACATTATTGTTAGAAGCCTCTCACCTCTTCCTCCAGGCTCTGCTCTTCACACAATGCATCCCCCCCCCCCCTCTGGGCTTTGGTGGAGCTGGACCGGAGGTGGAGTTGGAGTTGGACCAGAGGTGGATTTGGAGTTGGACCGGAGGTGGATTTGGAGTTGGACCGGAGGTGGATTTGGAGTTGGACCGGAGGTGGAGTTGGAGTTGGAACGGAGGTGGAGTTGGAGTTGGACCGGAGGTGGAGTTGGACCGGAGGTGGAGTTGGAGTTGGACCAAAGGTGGAGTTGGAGTTGGACCGGAGGTGGAGTTGGAGTTGGACCGGAGGTGGATTTGGAGTTGGACCGGAGGTGGAGTTGGACCGGAGGTGGAGTTGGAGTTGGACCAGAGGTGGAGTTGGAGTTGGACCAGAGGTGGAGTTGGATTTGGACCGGAGGTGGAGTTGGAGTTGGACCGGAGGTGGAGTTGGAGTTGGACCGGAGGTGGAGTTGGAGTTGGACCGGAGGTGGAGTTGGAGTTGGACCGGAGGTGGAGTTGGAGTAGAAGTGCAGCTCCGACTATACCTTAAGGAGGATAAAACACATCAGAACAGAAGAGGAGCAGAGATTGGAGTGACTTGAAGCAATACATTTCCATTTTGAGATCAGCAGTAGTATTTTATATTGCTGAAAGTTTTGGCTGGGGGTTAGGATGCATATAAGTATTCTGGAAATGCATGACCAGCATTATTATATATAGAGTTACATGCGTGCTGGCCTTTGTGTCTTGCCATGCTTCATGTGGGCCATGTTTGAAATAATCTCTTGTGAAGGTGGAGTTAGACTGGAGGTGGAGACTAGATTACGACTAGAGGGTAAAATGGCCATACATGTAGTGAATTTCAGACAGTTCCTGACGAACAGAAAAAATCTGTAGACCAGAGAAATTGTTTGGCCAGAGGTATCGTTTGACCAGAGGTATCGTTTTCGTTTTGGCCAGAGGTAGCGTTTGGCGAGAGGTATCATTTGGCCAGAGGTATCGTTTTCGTTTTGGCCAGAGGTATCGTTTGGCCAGAGGTAGCGTTTTCGTTTTGGCCAGAGGTAGCGTTTGGCCAGAGGTATCGTTTGGGCAGAGGTAGCGTTTGCCCAGAGGTATCATTTGGCCAGAGGTATCGTTTTGCCAGAGGTATCATTTGCCCAGAGGTATCATTTGCCCAGAGGTATAATTTGGCCAGAGGTAGCGTTTGGCCAGAGGTAGCGTTTGGCGAGATGTAGCGTTTGCCCAGAGCTATCATTTGGCCAGAGGTAGCGTTTGCCCAGAGGTATCGTTTGGCCAGAGGTATCATTTGCCCAGAGGTATCATTTGGCCAGAGGTAGCGTTTGGTGAGAGGTAGCGTTTGCCCAGAGCTATCATTTGGCCAGAGGTAGCGTTTGGCCAGAGGTAGCGTTTGGCCAGAGGTATCATTTGCCCAGAGGTATCATTTGGCCAGAGGTAGCGTTTGGCGAGAGGTAGCGTTTGCCCAGAGCTATCATTTGGCCAGAGGTAGCGTTTGGCCAGAGGTAGCGTTTGGCCAGAGGTATCATTTGCCCAGAGGTATCATTTGGCCAGAGGTAGCGTTTGGCGAGAGGTAGCGTTTGCCCAGAGCTATCATTTGGCCAGAGGTAGCGTTTGCCCAGAGGTATCGTTTGGCCAGAGGTATCATTTGCCCAGAGGTATAATTTGGCCAGAGGTAGCGTTTGGCGAGAGGTAGCGTTTGCCCAGAGCTATCATTTGGCCAGAGGTAGCGTTTGGCCAGAGGTAGCGTTTGGCCAGAGGTATCAATTGCCCAGAGGTATCATTTGGCCAGAGGTAGCGTTTGGCCAGAGGTAGCGTTTGGCCAGAGGTAGCGTTTGGCCAGAGGTAGCGTTTGGCCAGAGGTAGCGTTTGGCCAGAGGTATCATTTGCCCAGAGGTATCATTTGGCCAGAGGTAGCGTTTGGCCAGAGGTATCGGTTGGCCAGAGGTAGCGTTTGGCCAGAGGTAGCGTTTGGCCAGAGGTAGCGTTTGGCCAGAGGTATCATTTGGCCAGAGGTATCATTTGGCCAGAGGTAGCGTTTGGCCAGAGATATCGTTTGCCCAGAGGTAGCGTTTGCCCAGAGGTATCATTTGCCCAGAGGTATCATTTGGCCAGAGGTAGCGTTTGGCCAGAGATATCGTTTGGCCAGAGGTATCATTTGCCCAGAGGTAGCATTTGCCCAGAGGTATCATTTGCCCAGAGGTAGCGTTTGCCCAGAGGTATCATTTGCCCAGAGGTATCATTTGGCCAGAGGTAGCGTTTGGCCAGAGATATCGTTTGGCCAGAGGTATCATTTGCCCAGAGGTAGCGTTTGCCCAGAGGTATCATTTGCCCAGAGGTATCATTTGCCCAGAGGTATCATTTGGCCAGAGGTATCATTTGGCCAGAGGTATCATTTGGCCAGAGGTAGCGTTTGGCCAGAGGTAGCGTTTGGCCAGAGGTATCATTTGGCCAGAGGTATCATTTGGCCAGAGGTATCATTTGGCCAGAGGTAGCGTTTGCCCAGAGGTAGCGTTTGCCCAGAGGTATCATTTGGCCAGAGGTATCATTTGGCCAGAGGTATCATTTGGCCAGAGGTAGCGTTTGCCCAGAGGTATCATTTGGCCAGAGGTAGCGTTTGGCCAGAGGTAGCGTTTGGCCAGAGGTAGCGTTTGGCCAGAGGTATAATTTTGCCCAGAGGTATCATTTGGCCAGAGGTATCATTTGGCCAGAGGTAGCGTTTGGCCAGAGGTAGCGTTTGGCCAGAGGTATCATTTGCCCAGAGGTATCATTTGGCCAGAGGTAGCGTTTGCCCAGAGGTAGCGTTTGCCCAGAGGTATCATTTGGCCAGAGGTATCATTTGGCCAGAGGTATCATTTGGCCAGAGGTATCATTTGGCCAGAGGTATCATTTGGCCAGAGGTATCATTTGGCCAGAGGTATCATTTGGCCAGAGGTAGCGTTTGCCCAGAGGTAGCGTTTGGCCAGAGGTAGCGTTTGGCCAGAGGTAGCGTTTGGCCAGAGGTAGCGTTTGGCCAGAGGTATCATTTTGCCCAGAGGTATCATTTTGCCCAGAGGTAGCGTTTGCCCAGAGGTATCATTTGGCCAGAGGTAGCGTTTGGCCAGAGGTATAATTTTGCCCAGAGGTATCATTTGGCCAGAGGTAGCGTTTGGCGAGAGGTAGCGTTTGGCCAGAGGTAGCGTTTGGCCAGAGGTATCGTTTGCCCAGAGGTATTGTTTGGCCAGAGGTATCATTTGCCCAGAGGTATAATTTGGCCAGAGGTAGCGTTTGGCCAGAGGTAGCGTTTGGCCAGAGGTATCGGTTGGCCAGAGGTATCGTTTGGCCAGAGGTATCGTTTGGCCAGAGGTAGCGTTTGGCCAGAGGTAGCGTTTGGCCAGAGGTAGCGTTTGCCCAGAGGTAGCGTTTGCCCAGAGGTATCATTTGGCCAGAGGTAGCGTTTGGCCAGAGATATCGTTTGGCCAGAGGTATCATTTGCCCAGAGGTAGCATTTGCCCAGAGGTATCATTTGCCCAGAGGTAGCGTTTGCCCAGAGGTATCATTTGGCCAGAGGTATCATTTGGCCAGAGGTAGCGTTTGGCCAGAGATATCGTTTGGCCAGAGGTATCATTTGCCCAGAGGTAGTGTTTGCCCAGAGGTATCATTTGCCCAGAGGTATCATTTGCCAAGAGGTATCATTTGCCCAGAGGTATCATTTGGCCAGAGGTATCATTTGCCCAGAGGTATCATTTGGCCAGAGGTAGCGTTTGCCCAGAGGTAGCGTTTGCCCAGAGGTATCATTTGGCCAGAGGTATCATTTGGCCAGAGGTATCATTTGGCCAGAGGTATCATTTGGCCAGAGGTATCATTTGGCCAGAGGTATCATTTGGCCAGAGGTAGCGTTTGCCCAGAGGTAGCGTTTGGCCAGAGGTAGCGTTTGGCCAGAGGTATCATTTTGCCCAGAGGTATCATTTTGCCCAGAGGTATCATTTGCCCAGAGGTATCATTTGCCCAGAGGTAGCGTTTGCCCAGAGGTATCATTTGGCCAGAGGTAGCGTTTGGCCAGAGGTATAATTTTGCCCAGAGGTATCATTTGGCCAGAGGTAGTGTTTGGCGAGAGGTAGCTTTTGACAAGAAATAGAGCTCTGACTAAAACTTAAGGAGGGCGAACCACATCAGAAGAGGAGCAGAGTCTGGTGGGAAACATGAGTGACTTGAAGCAATAGTTCAATTTTGAGAACAATGATTCTATGTTACATTGCTGAAAGTTTTAGCTGGGGTTAGGCTGTATATAAGTATTTTGGAGATGTGTCTTACTATGATGGTTCATGTGGACCACATTGGTAATAATAATATCTTGTGAACAACAGGTGCATTATCTAAAGCCAAAACTTGCTTTTCTTAGTTTTAATGGAATGTGGAAGAATTAGACCCCCTGTCAGGTTACCACTGCTGTCTGTGCCCCCACTGGGGGAAATGCGCTTTGTGACACCAAGACAGAAAGTGATCACATGAAAATCACAGGCAAAGGACATGAGGGGAAATCCACCAATGGGGACACCAGTTCAGGTGACAACTGTCTAAGTCGGGATTTCCCTCACTTTGCAGAGATTTCCTCTTACTTTCTGTAGTGCCTCCAGGATAGAACTTTCCCCTATGTGACAAAGACAGCAAAACAAAAAAGTTTGACCAAAACGCAAGTTTAGAAAGTTTTGGCTCTAGGTACGATGCTTTTAGATCTCCAACATGACATACAGCAAATTCCGAAAGATGCGTTTCAGTCTTCTAAATGTGGTGGAAGGATAAAGTCCATCATCCCTGGGGCTTCTGTTGTCCACATTCTTCCCACATTCGAATGAGATAATATTCTGATTTGTTGTGCAGGTCATGTGATCTGGAAGACGCTATCGGATCTCCATTCCTTACTGTGTCTGGTTGGAGCTTTCTGTCTGTTTGTTTCTTGGCTTCTATATGGCAAGAAAAACATACTGCATGAGGAGGAGGGCAGGTAGGTCCTCACAGCATGTCATCTTCCAGCACTAGGCCTCCTCCGGTATTTATACACCCAGGTTGTGTCACTGGTCAGCTGATTTGGATTTTGTCTCCCCAGGGAACTCTCTGGATTGGCCATTATCGTATTGTGGCTTCTTCTCTGCCGGAATTCTGGGAGGTGAGTGTCTCTTTTATGACCTTCATGACTTTGGAGGTCCCATCTGCTGAGTACTGACCTGTATATAACACATTCCTATATCACACCAAATGTCTTACAGGCAGTCCGTGGGTGGCCTGAGGCTCCTAATCGCCGTCTCCATTTCAATCTTTCCATTCATAAGCTGGCTTTATATTTACTTCAACAAGGAGATGAGAACATCATGGCCCCAACACTGCAAAACCGTCATCTGAGGTAGAAGAACCATAGTTTAGATTTTTTTTTTTTTTTTTTTTTTTTACCATAAGCAAAGATGTTTTCAACCAGAAGAACTCACTACACGTTACAATCTATAGAATCTCCTTCAGATCTACCAACATCTATATAGTACAAGGCTCAGCCTGCATACTTACAAACTTAGGACCTACCTATTCAATTCACTAACATTACCCAGTTTTGGTAAACCTAAAGGACTTTGTGCGAGGTGTGACAATTACATTTTGGAATGGACCGTAAAAAAAGTTTGCGCAGGAGAATTGTCATGGTGGAAAATTAACTTGACAGGCCAGAGTTCTGCTCCTTTTCTTCGAGCGATTCCCATAATTTTCTTTTTCAGAATTTCCAAGTAGGAATTTTGGTTGACCATTGTGCCATGTTCTGTGAATTGGTAGTGAACTAGCAAACACACCAGCACTAGTGTACGAGGGTTCGCACTCTGTCCACATTTACGTCATGGTGGACATCCTCCCGCCCCTCCTTAAAATGCTTATGTCAATCTAAAATACTGGATTTCTTCATGGAATGTTCACCATATGCCTGTTGTAACAGCTAAACTTTCCTTCACACTTTTGCAAATTTTTATGCAATATTGAATCTGCTGCTCCAGATTCCCATCACTCACTTTCCGCATACACTTGTTATTTCTTCTACTACTCCGTAAGACTGAGTCCACTGGTCTACGACCCAGGAGAGTACAATTTAGAACATATCAGAACATGATTGAGTGCGAATGCCTGTGTAACTCACCACCATAGTGCTACACCACGGCCATTCCAGGAATTAAATTGTCACACCTCGTACACAATGTACCATGTAACCAGGCTGCAAACAAAGCTACATCCTCTGTCAGGTACTACCTTCTGTGAAGGTATTAGGGTATTTACCCTCCCTTCCTGTTAGGCCAGGAAGTAGCGTGGAAACTCTCCAATGGGAACACAGAAAAGATGCATTGTTAGTAGAATGAACTACACTGGAATGATGAAAGTCTGGCACTTATGTACTGCTGAAAATGACCCAGCTTCAGTAAACATTTACCGCAGGGTTGGTGGTCAGTAGGATGAATAGTGCCCCATCATTGGTGTCAGTGGGAGGAATCGTGTTCCATCATTGGTGTCAGTGGGAGGAATAGTGTCCCATCATTGGTGTCAGTGGGTGGAATAGTGTCCCATCATTGGTATCAGTGGGAGGAATAGTGTCCCATCATTGGTATCAGTGGGAGGAATAGTGTCCCATCATTGGTGTCAGTGGGAGGAATAGTGCCCCATCATTGGTGTCAGTGGGAGGAATAGTGTCCCATCATTGGTGTCAGTGGAAGGAATAGTGTCCCATCATTGATATCAGTGGGTGGAATAGTGTCCCATAGTTGGTGTCAGTGGGAGGAATAGTGTCCCATCATTGGTGTCAGTGGGAGGAATAGTGTCCCATCATTGGTATCAGTGGGAGGAATAGTGTCCCATCATTGGTGTCAGTGGGAGGAATAGTGTCCCATCATTGGTATCAGTGGGTGGAATAGTGTCCCATCATTGGTGTCAGTGGGTGGAATAGTGTCCCATAGTTGGTGTCAGTGGGTGGAATAGTGTCCCATCATTGGTGTCAGTGGGTGGAATAGTGTCCCATAGTTGGTGTCAGTGGGAGGAATAGTGTCCCATAGTTGGTGTCAGTGGGAGGAATAGTGCCCCATCATTGGTGTCAGTGGGAGGAATAGTGTCCCATCATTGGTGTCAGTGGGAGGAATAGTGTCCCATCATTGGTGTCAGTGGGAGGAATAGTGTCCCATCATTGGTGTCAGTGGGAGGAATAGTGTCCCATCATTGGTGTCAGTGGGAGGAATAGTGCCCCATCATTGGTGACAGTGGGAGGAATAGTGCCTCATCATTGGTATCAGTGGGAGGAATAGTGTACCCATCATTGGTGTCAGTGGGAGGAATAGTGCCCCACCCATCATTGGAGCACAGGTGTGTCAGGAGGAGGCTGTCTGTGGAGCTGCTGCAGATCCGTGTGAGAGGGGACTGGTGAGGAAATCTATCCCAGCTCTCCTGGCCCCTTTCTGGGGAAGCCATGGAGGCCAGCAGGGCCTCTCCTGCTGGAAGCTCCCAGCCATCTCCTGGGCCATCAGGTGATATGCCTTCCTCTGTACAAACCATGGCTTGTGATCTTTCTGCCCCTGGTAAGGATGAAGGCTCAGAGGCAATTCAGGAGCGAGTGGTGGCCGGGATTAAAGCCCTGAATAGAGAAAGAGACAAGCTCTATAAACTGAGAGCGGAGCTGAAGCGCCTGAGAAGGCAGCGTGAGGGCTTACATAGCCAGAAACGTGGGTCCATGGATCCGGAGATCCAACTGGCCAAGGTCCGGGTGGAACATCAGGAGACCATTGTGTCCATCATGGAAGGCAGAGATGGGCCATTTAAGGAAAAGTTTTACAATGAAAAAAGGTTTGCGAGGATGACAAAGATGGAGGTGGAGGAGGAGACCCCCAGTTCTGACCCCCTGCCCCCTCAGGTAGAGGTAAGCAGCCCCATGCCTTCCCAGGACTCAGGAGGCATGCTCAGGGCCATCCAGGTAATGGAGTCTCCTATGCGGGGGGATCAGCTGGCGTTTGGTGATGAGAACATAACTGATAATGTGCCTGATAATGTCAAGCCCCAAGCAGGGGATGAATCTGTTTTTGTGTCATCTAACACCATGAGCAATGTTGAAAGTGTGCCCAGTGACACTCAAGTCTCTAATGCTATGTGTAGCAATGTTGTACTTGCTAATGCTGCAGCGCAGCAAGAGCTGCATTTAAAAAATGACATTTCTGAAAAGGAACTACCGGTGTCAGCAGAGCCTATTAACTCTCCTTTGGCTGAGTCTAAAGATGTTTGCCCCACAGCTGCTGGAGACTCTACAGTGCAGCATCAGGACACAGCTGGTATTGCAGCAACTGTGACTATTCCTGATGGGAAATTGAACGTGTGTGTGACTGATAGCAATTGTACAAGTGTGATGGACAATCGTCCCAGCTCAGTCCAAGCAAATAATAATAATGTACAGACTACTGTGACTTCAGTGTGGGGCCTTGGCCCTGATAAACCCACGTTTGCTCAGGTGGTACGCTCTGCTCCTGGTGGCTCCGCCCCCAAGCGGGGTTTCCCCCTGCAGCCTACCACTTTGGGCACCCCGGGATCTGGTCTTGGGTCTCTGGCTTCTGCTGGGGGTCCGAGAAGAAATGTGGTAATTCTCAAATGGGAAGGTGGTGCGATCCCTCCAGCACGGCGTGCAGTGGTGGATTTGATTTTGGAGATGGGTTTTGGGGCAAATGACCTGTATGCCTTTATACATGTAGCTGGGACACGGGATTATACCATTAGTTTCACCAGGCCAGAGGGTCTTGACCTGTTCTGGGAGCGATATGAGGCTCGGTGCAGGTCAAGACCTGAATGGGAAGGTCTGGCCCCAGTTGCGGTTTCGCAAAGGTCAACGGTGAAAAAGATAACCATCATACTCACCAATGAGAGTGTTCCTGCTCGAGACCTAGAGGTATGGTTGAGGAACTATGGTGAGGTTTTGACTAAGCCCAGCAAAATCCTTGATGAACGTAACATCTGGACTGGGGGTTGGTCGGTTACAGTCAGGTTGGCCAGGGATGGGAATGTTGTCCGTCACCTGCCCTCCTCAGCTTTTATAGGGAGGGATAGGATGACTATTTTCTACCCTGGTCAGCCGAAGCTGTGTCACCGCTGTGGAGAAAAAGGGCATTTGAGCTCTTCCTGTTCAGCCTTGATATGTTCAGTGTGTCGGGGTCAGGGTCATATGGCCAAGGACTGCACCGAGATGATCAGGTGCAACCTGTGCCTGCGCCTTGGCCACCCCTACAGCAGATGTCCTGAAGCCTGGCACAATATGGAGAAGGAGGTACTAGATGACTTGTCAAGGCTGGACAGGATGGAGGGTGATGCCCCTGGTGTACCATCCTCCTCTGCGGTGACTGACTCCCCTGGTCCTGCTCAGGATCCCTCTCCAGTTCCTGTGGCCACCCCTCCTGTGTCTGTAAGTATTCCTTCTGTATCTGTCTCTGTGTCCCCCCAGCCTACTGTATCCCCTCCTCTTGTGTCAGAACCTTCCAAGTCTGTGCCCCCCGAGTCAGTTACCCCCCAGGAGTCTACCCCTCCTAAGTCAGATTCAAAGGGAGTAACCCCCCCACCAGGAGTGGTAGTGGGTTTTAAAAAGGTCGCTTCTGCCTCTCTAAAGGAGTCTTCTGTAAAGACTTCAAAGAAAAAAACAGGAGATAAGGGCATCTCTGAAGCTGACCTGCAGTACCTGGAGGAGAGAAGGAAGGTTGGGAAGCGGAAGAAGCAGGTGGTGAGGACGGAACAGGCTCCAGTGCCTGTCTCCAACCGTTATAGGTCCTCTAAGTGGGAGATTTCCTCATCTGGAGCTTCTTCGGAGCGAAGTTCTGATTCTGAGATGGAGTTTGAGGCGGCCTCAAGAAAGAGAGAGGCTTCTGGTGATGAGCAGCAGAGGGGAGCTAAGAAGCAATCCACCCAATAACCCAAATGGCGGTTCCCCCTCCGTTAAAAGTGGTGACAATAAATGTCGCCAGCATTAAGTCAGTAAGAGCTCGTTCTATGGCCTTCTTTTTGTTCAGCCAATTAGATGCTGAAATTTTATTTTTGCAAGAGACTAGGCTCACCTCCTTGGCAGATATTCATATGGCCAAGAGAGAGTGGAGGTATGGTCCATCTTACTGGTCTCTTGCGGCCGAGCCTTACGGCGGTGTGGCGGTGTTGTTTAAAACCGGCATGGTAACTGTCCGGCGGGTTATTGAGGTGGAGATTGGGAGATGTATGGTCTTAGACGTCCTTGTGGGAGGGCAGGACCTGCGCCTAATTAATGTCTATGGGCCGCACACAAAGTGGGACAGGAAATGCCTTTTTACAAGGATCAAGCCATTTCTTTTTACATCCCGGCAAGTGGTCTTTGGAGGTGACTTTAATACAGTAACTAGGCCCAAGGACAGGAAGGACTTCAAGGACAGGCTGGGATATGATAGCGTTTTTTTAAATAGTATGGTTAGGGATGCTGGTCTTGTGGATGTGCACATTAAGCACCTCCCGGATGACACTGGGTTCACCTTTCATCGAGGTAATAGTCAGAGTAGAATAGATAGGTTTTTTTTGAAGGAGACCTCTGCTTTCTCACCCCCAGTGGTGCAGGCAGTAGAGTTCTCTGATCACTGTATGCTATCTGTGGTCCTGAATGCTTCAGACGCCCCTCAGAGGGGTAAGGGCATCTGGAGATTGAATTCGACTCTACTCAAGGAAGAACATGTTAGACAATCCTTTGAGGAATTCTTTCAGGCACAGGTGACCATCCTGGACTTTTGTAGCAGCAAGGCTGAGTGGTGGGAGCTGACCAAAAAGAGGATCGCTGGATTCTTCAGGGGCCTAGCCAATAGAAAACAGTTTAATAAATACATGACCTACCAACGTTTACGGAGGAAGCTGGATATTCTTGTCTCGAGAGGTGGAGATCCTGGGGAAATCTCCGAAGTGAAACTCCTTCTCAGGAAGTGTCAATATGACCGGCATGCCTCTTTGGTTCTGGAGAGGGACTATGGGAAGTACCACTCGCCTGACCCTTACCAGAACTGCAAACAAGGTGTAGCTGTTAAAACGGTCGTTGGCCTTAAAGACAGTACAGGTTCCTTGACAAAGTCCAGGTCAGGGATTCTGGAGGTCGTGAGGTCCTTTTATGCTGACCTTCTTGGGAGGAAAGAGCTTGACCGTGACAAGATGGAAGGCTTTTTGGACTCTACTCCAGGTCTAAATGATGAAGATGTCCCATTGATGAATTTGACAGAGGAGATCACAGTTGAAGAGGTGATGAGGGCAATTGAACAACTTGCCATCAAAAAGTCACCTGGACCGGATGGCTTGACGGCTGAGTTTTACAAAGCCTTTAAGTCTATTCTGGCCCCACATTTGGTAGAGGTTTTTAACAGTTGCCTTGCTGAGGGGGTACTTCCCCCTTCCATGAGGCACTCGGCTGTGATTCTTCTTTCAAAGGGTAAAGATCCTTCGATGATTGAGAATTGGCGCCCCATCAGCCTTCTTAATATCGATAGAAAGATACTGGCAAAGATATTTTTCTGGCGCCTATCGTCAGTAGCAGAGTCTTTGCTTTCTCGCCATCAGCACTGTTCGGTCCAGGGTAGGTGCACCTTCACAGCGGTTTTAGCTGTCCGGGAGGCCTTGGAGCGGTGCAGGGCTGCAGGCTGGGGAAAGTATTTGCTGACATTAGATCAGGCAAAGGCTTTTGATCGTGTTAACCATGAGTACCTGTGGTTGCTCCTTAGTAAGTACGGTCTGCCGGGTGGTTTTGTCGATTGGTTAAAAGTCTTGTATAAGGGGGCAGAAAGCTTTCCTCTTGTTAATGGTTGGGTTGGGCAGTCCTTTGAGGTTGGCTCCGGGGTGCGCCAGGGTTGTCCCCTGAGTCCCCTGCTCTATGTGTTTGCAATCGACCCTTTCATCAGGAGGCTAGAGAGCGGCATGTTGTGTGGGGTACCAGTGGGTCTCCCGGGTGAGCCGCCTTTGAGGGTTGTTGCCTATGCGGACGATGTGTCAGTGATTGTCACCGGGGCGGATGAAGCAGAGGAGGTGGTCTCTCTGACATCACGGTATTCTGAAGCATCAGGCTCCAAGATCAATCAGGAAAAGAGTGAAGTCTTCTGGATGGGAAAGGAAGGTGAGGGTTTTGATCTCCCGGACACCTTTCCAGTGCCCCAGGAAAGAATTAAGATTCTAGGCATTGAATTTGGACCCGGCGATTATGGCCTCAAAAACTGGGAAGGCAGACTGGAAATTGCCAATACTAAGGTGGTCAGCTGGAAGAAATGGAAGTTATCTATGAGGGAAAGGGTTGATCTGATTAAGACTTACCTGATTCCGATCTTTTTGTATGTCAGCTTTGTCTGCATCTTGCCAGTGTCTCTCTATGCTAGGGTCAGTAGTGTGTTCTTCCAGATGTTGTGGGGGAACAGACTGAACCCCATCAAGAGGAATGTCACCTATCTATCCAGGAGGGAGGGTGGCTTAGGTATGGTCAACCCAGTTCTTTTCTTTTCACTGCTTTTTCTCAAGTTTAATATTGGTAATATGCTTGCAGTGGAACCTCCTGGATGGGCAGGCATTTTTAGATCTTGGTTTAGGCCTTTTCTGCGACTTTGGGAAGAAGGTGGCCAAGTGAAGAATCTCAGGGGTCATCGTGGTCAGCTACCAGCCTATGTCGCTCCGTGCCTGAAGTTATTACGGCAGTGGCGATTGTCGGCTGAAGATCTCAGATCGGTTCCGAGGAAAGTCCTTATGAGTCGAGTCTTGAGCGAAGTCTTTCATGACCCACTGGCCTTAAGGGATTGCCCAGGCCCAGTTTTTAGGGCAGGGTTAAGACTTATTAATTTGGACAGAGTACCTCCTAAATTCAGGGATCTGGCCTGGATGTGCTTCCATGGGAGGCTCTATGTTAGGGGCAATTTGAAATTCCGCAGTGGGGTGGATCGTAGCTGTCCTCGGGAGGAGTGTGCAGGTGAGGAGGAGACTATGGACCATTTTCTGCTTCATTGCCCTTTTAACATAGAGGTGTACAAACAGGTGGGGCGGGCCCTCGGTGTCCCTTTCCTCTCCAGGCTGGGTTATGCTGAGTGGGTGTATGGAGCATTCAATACTGGTGGGGTTTTTTGTTTAGATACACTTTTTCTAGTTAGCCTAGTAGTCCGTTATTTCACTTGGAACGCACGGTGTCAGGTCAGCATTCGGCGTAAAATCCTTCCTGTTCAGGTGGTGGTGTATGACATTCTGCATGAGGTGGAGAAGATTCGGGTGCTTGAGAGGGACAAGCGGAGTCAGGGGGCTTGGTTGAAGGCGTGGAGGGGTTTCAAGCCTCCCTGACTGCCAGGAGTCTCTTTCCCGGGTGTGGCTGTCTGTCTCTTATCACCCTAGATTATTATTTTTTGGATTAATTTTTGATAAATGGCTGCGTACATAGGTGATGGGTTGTGCCTCTTAGGCCCTCTCTGCTGCTTTATGTAAATAGTTTTGGTAACGGATTATGTATATATTGTATATATTCTGAACATGGATGTGTATTCCTTGGATTTCTGTTGAAGTTTTGTACTATGGTTTTGTTTTTTACTTTTGTATAAAATTGGTTGCTTGATTCTTTTAATAAAAGATCAATAGTGTCCCATCATTGGTATCAGTGGGAGGAATAGTGTCCCATCATTGGTGTCAGTGGGTGGAATAGTGCCCCATCATTGGTATTAGTGGGTGGAATAGTGTCCCATCATTGGTATCAGTGGGAGGAATAGTGTCCCATCATTGGTATCAGTGGGAGGAATAGTATCCCATCATTGGTGTCAGTGGGTGGAATAGTGCCCCATCATTGGTGTCAGTGGGAATAGTGTCCCATCATTGGTGTCAGTGGGAGGAATAGTGTCCCATCATTGGTATCAGTGGGAGGAATAGTGTCCCATCATCGGTGTCAGTGGGTGGAATAGTGCCCCATTATTGGTGTCAGTGGGAGGAATGGTACCCCATTGGCGTCATTGGGAGGGATAGTACCCTAAGGGCCAGATAAAGGCTAGCAATGAGATGCATCCAGCCCTCGGGCCGCAGTATGGAGACCACTTATCTAGTTCTATGAGAATTCCTCTGTCACCGCTGTTCCCCTTAAATCTATCCAGTTGTTCCAATGCCGTCTGTCTGATGTTTGAGTAATTGGGAAAAGGCAGTGAGCGATGTTTTGGTGGATAATATTTTTTACTTGTTGGGTTTTATTACTAGATAGACTTTTAAATAATATGTCTGCCTATTCAGGACTGATTTTAATAATTCAGTTTTTTTTTTGACTAGGAACAAAGAACCCCCTCGAATAAATGAATGTTCTGCGTTGATATCCCTGAAGTCCTCACATTCCTTCTCGGCAAGTGGTTGGGAATAATGGCTGCTTTCCCTGAAGAACTTTCTTGGACGTTCCTAGATACATACAGACTTCTTTTCTATTGAATATCTGGAAAGAGACACATGATGGCTATTATCTGGTGTATAAGCACAACGATAATGTAGATAATCTCAAGGTCTACTGGAGTAAGCAGTGTTGGGGACAATTTATGGAAAGAGATGTCACTTTGTACCTCACCATCATTAATGGTTGAAGTATCCTTCCATCAGCTGGCTGTCGCCTTCAGAGACAAGTGCAAGTTTTTTCTCAGCAATAGTCAACCACAACCCTCATCTGCTGTCTGAGCTGGAGGAGAACATTCTGTTGGCCACCCGATTGGTAATTTTATCAAAGATGACCAAATGATGCAGAAGGAGCACAACTAAAAATCCCATCTGCTTGGAAATCTTGTCCATAATCCAAGGCAAATAGGCGGAAGATTTCCAAAATGGTGTGTCGGAGCAACTGAGCTTTTTATTGTAAAATGTTCTCCTCTTTTTATAATTATTAATATATTTTTGCTCAATAAAATTACAAGATTGTTTGTTTCCCTGGACTTCTGTGGAACTCAATCATACATACCTTACAACTCCAAGATCTTGTTGGAAATGTCTTGACGGTGAAGGTACATACTTACACATTTGGTGAGAACAACAATAGTTGCTTTTTTGTGGAACCTATTCACTACGTCAGGGGTCTCCAAACTTTCTAAGCAATGGGCCCGTTTACTGTCCAGAGGGGGCCAGACTGTGGCTAGTGGGAGTAGAACATGCCCCAGCATCAATGGGAGTAAACAATGCCCCATCATATGTAGTGTGAGGAATAGTGTCCCATCATTTGTATCAGTGGGAGGAATAGTGTCCCATCATTGGTGTCAGTGGGAGGAATAGTGTCCCATCATATGTAGTGTGAGGAATAGTGCCCCATCATTTGTATCAGTGGGAGGAATAGTGTCCCATCATTGGTGTCAGTGGGAGGAATAGTGTCCCATCATATGTAGTGTGAGGAATAGTGCCCCATCATTGGTATCAGTGGGAGGAATAGTGTCCCATCATTGGTATCAGTGGGAAGAATAGTGTCCCATCATTGGTGTCAGTGGGAGCAATAGAGCCCCATCATTGGTGTCAGTGGGAGGAATAGTGTCCCATCATTGGTATCAGTGGGAAGAATAGTGTCCAATCATTGGTGTCAGTGGGGGGAATAGTGCCCCATCATTTGTATCAGTGGGAGGAATAGTGTCCCATCATTGGTATCAGTGGGAAGAATAGTGTCCCATCATTGGTATCAGTGGGAAGAATAGTGTTCCATCATTGGTGTCAGTGGGAGGAATAGCGCCCCATCATTGGTGTCAGTGGGAGGAATAGTGTCCCACCCATCATTGGAGCACAGGTGTGTCAGGAGGAAGGTGTCTCTCTGGAGCTGCTCCAGGTGATCCGTGTGAGAAGGGAGTGGTGGTGAAATCTCTCCCAGCTCTCCTGGCTCCTTTCTGGGGAAGCCATGGAGGCCAGCAGGGCCTCTCCTGCTGGAAGCTCTCAGCCATCTCCTGGGCCATCAGGTGACATGCCTGCCCCTGTACAAACCATGGCTGGGGATCTCTCTACCCCTGGTGAGGGTGAAGGCTCAGAGGCAATTCAGGAGCGAGTGGTGGCCGGGATTAAGGTCCTGAATAGGGAAAGAGACAAGCTCTATAAACTGAGAGCGGAGCTGAAGCGCTTGAGAAGGCAGCGTGAGGGCTTGCATAGCCAGAGACGTGGGTCCATGGATCCGGAGATCCAACTGGCCAAGGTCCGGGTGGAACACCAAGAAACCATTGTGGCCATGATGGAAGGCAGAGATGGGCCCTTTAAGGAAAAATTCTGCAATGACCGAAGGTTTGCCAGGATGACAAAAATGGAGGTGGAGGAGGAGACCCCCAGTTCAGACCCCCTGCCCCCTCAGGGAGAGGTAAGCAGCCCCATGCCTTCCCAGGACTCAGGAGGCATGCTCAGGGTAATCCAGGTAATGGAGTCTCCTATGCGGGGTGATCAGCTGGTGTTTGGTGATGAGGACATAACTGATAATGTGCCTGACAAGGTAAAGCCTGTCAAGCCCCATGTGGTGCATAAAACTGTTTTTGTGAACACTGTGACTGATACTGACAATGTGCCCAGTGAAAATCAGGCTGCTAGTCCCATGTGTAGCAATGCTGTGCCTGCTGATGCTGCAGTGCAGCAAAGTTTGCGTTTAAAAAATGACATTCCTGCAGAGGAACTACAAGATTCAGCAGAACCAATTAACCCCCCTTTAGCTGAGTCTAAAGCTGTTTGCCCCACAGCTGCTGAAGACTCTACAGCACAGCTTCAGGAGACAGCTGGTATTACATCAGAAACTGTGACTATTCCTGATGGGAATATGAATGTTTGTGTGACTGATAAAAATCATCTCAGTACAAGTGTGATGAACAGTCCTACCAACTCCATTCCAGCAGATAATAATAATAATAATAATAATTGTAATGTACAGACTAATGTGACATCAGTGTGGGGCCTTGGCCCTGATAAGCCTACATTTGCTCAGGTGGTACGCTCTGCTCCTGGTAGCTCCGCCCCCAAGAGGGTTTTCCCCCTGCGACCTACCACCTTGAGCACCCCAGGATCTGGTCTTGGATCTCTGGCTTCTGCTGGGGGTCCGAGAAGAAATGTAGTGATTCTTAAATGGGAAGGTGGTGCAATCCCTCCAGCACGGCGTGCAGTGGTGGACATGATTTTGGAGATGGGTTTTGGGGCAAATGATCTGTATGCCCTAATACATGTTGCTGGGACACGGGATTATACCATTAGTTTCCCCAGGCCAGAGGGTCTTGACCTGTTCTGGGAGAGATATGAGGCTCGGTGCAGGTCAAGACCCGAATGGGAAGGTCTGACCCCAGTTGCGGTTTCACAAAGGTCTACAGTGAAAAAAAATCACAATTATCCTCACCAATGAGAGTGTTCCTGCTCGAGATCTAGAGGTTTGGTTAAGGAACTATGGGGAGGTTTTGACCAAGCCCAATAAAATCCTTGATCAGCGTAACATCTGGACTGGGGGTTGGTCGGTTACAGTCAGGTTGGCCAGGGATGGGAATGTTGTCCGTCACCTGCCCTCCTCAGCTTTTATAGGGAGGGATAGGATGACTATTTTCTATCCTGGTCAGCCGAAGCTGTGTCACCGCTGTGGAGAAAAGGGGCATTTGAGCTCCTCCTGTTAAGCCTTGATATGTTCAGTGTGTCGGGGTCGGGGTCATATGGCCAAGGACTGCACCGAAATGATCAGGTGCAACCTGTGCCTGCGCCTTGGCCACCCCTACAGCAGATGTCCTGAAGCCTGGCACAATATGGAGAAGGAGGTAATTGATGACATGTCAAGGCTGGACAGGATGGAGGGTGAGGCCCCTGGTGTACCATCCTCCTCTGCAGTGACCGACTCCCCTGGTCCTGCTCAGGATCCCTCTCCAGTTCCTGTGGCCACCCCTCCTGTGTCTGTAAGTATTCCTTCTGTATCTGTCTCTGTGTCCCCCCAGCCTACTGTACCCTCTCCTCATGTGTCAGAACCTTCCAAGTCTGTGCCCCCCGAGTCAGTTACCCCCCAGGAGTCTACCCCTCCTAAGTCTGATTCAAAGGGAGCAACCCCCCCACCAGGAGTGGTAGTGGGTACTAAAAAGGTTGCTTCTTCCTCTGTAAAGAAGTCTTGTGGAAAGACTTCACAGAAAAAAGTAAGAGATGAGGGCATCTCTGAAGCTGACCTGCAGTACCTGGAGGAGAGAAGGAAGGTTGGGAAGCGGAAGAAGCAGGTGGTGAGGACGGCTCCAGTGCCTGTCTCCAACCGTTATAGGTCCTCTAATTGGGATATCTCTTCATCTGGAGCTTCTTCGGAGCGAAGTTCTGATTCCGAAATGGAGTTTGAGGCGGCCTCAAGAAAGAGAGAGGCTTCTGGTGATGAGCAGCAGAGGGGAGCTAAGAAGCAAACCACCCAATAACCCAAATGGCGGTTCCCCCTCCGTTAAAAGTGGTGACAATAAATGTCGCCAGCATTAAGTCAGTAAGAGCTCGTTCTATGGCTTTCTTTTTGTTCAGCCAATTAGATGCTGAAATTTTATTTTTGCAAGAGACTAGGCTCACCTCCTTGGCAGATATTCATATGGCCAAGAGAGAGTGGAGGTATGGTCCATCTTACTGGTCTCTTGCGGCCGAGCCTTACGGCGGTGTGGCGGTGTTTAAAACCGGCATGGTAACTGTCCGGCGGGTTATTGAGGTGGAGATTGGGAGATGTATGGTCTTAGACGTCCTTGTGGGAGGGCAGGACCTGCGCCTAATTAATGTTTATGGACCGCACACAAAGTGGGACAGGAAATGCCTTTTTACAAGGATCAAGCCATTTCTTTTTACATCCCGGCAAGTGGTCTTTGGAGGTGACTTTAATACAGTAACTAGGCCCAAGGACAGGAAGGACTTCAAGGACAGGCTGGGATATGATAGCGTTTTTTTAAATAGTATGGTTAGGGATGCTGGTCTTGTGGATGTGCACATTAAGCACCTCCCGGATGACACTGGGTTCACCTTTCATCGAGGTAATAGTCAGAGTAGAATAGATAGGTTTTTTTTTGAAGGAGACCTCTGCTTTCTCGCTCCCAGTGGTGCAGGCAGTAGAGTTCTCCGATCACTGTATGCTATCTGTGGTCCTGAATGCTTCAGACACCCCTCAGAGGGGAAAGGGCATCTGGAGATTGAATTCGACTCTACTCAAGGAAGAACATGTTAGACAATCCTTTGAGGAATTCTTTCAGGCACAGGTGATCATCCTGGACTTTTGTAGCAGCAAGGCTGAGTGGTGGGAGCTGACCAAAAAGAGGATTGCTGGATTCTTCAGGGGCCTAGCCAATAGAAAGCAGTTTAATAAATACATGACCTACCAACGTTTACGGAGGAAGCTGGATATTCTTGTCTCGAGAGGAGGAGATCCTGGGGCAATCTCCGAAGTGAAACTCCTTCTCAGGAAGTGTCAATATGACCGGCATGCCTCTTTGGTTCTGGAGAGGGACTATGGGAAGTACCACTCGCCTGACCCTTACCAGAACTGCAAACAAGGTGTAGCTGTTAAAACGGTCGTTGGCCTTAAGGACAGTACAGGTTCCTTGACAAAGTCCAGGTCAGGGATTCTGGAGGTCGTGAGGTCCTTTTATGCTGACCTTCTTGGGAGGAAAGAGCTTGACCGTGACAAGATGGAAAGCTTTTTGGACTCTACTCCAGGTCTAAATGATGAAGATGTCCCATTGATGAATTTGACAGAGGAGATCACAGTTGAAGAGGTGATAAGGGCAATTGAACAGCTTGCCATCAAAAAGTCACCTAGACCGGATGGCTTGACGGCTGAGTTTTACAAAGCTTTTAGGTCTATTTTGGCCCCACATTTGGTAGAGGTTTTTAACAGTTGCCTTGCTGAGGGGGTAATTCCCTCTTCCATGAGGCACTCAGCTGTGATTCTTCTTTCAAAGGGTAAAGATCCTTCGATGATTGAGAATTGGCGCCCCATCAGCCTTCTTAATGTCGATAGAAAGATACTGGCAAAGATCATTTTCTGGCGCCTATCGTCAGTAGCAGAGTCTTTGCTTTCTCGCCATCAGCACTGTTCGGTCCAGGGTAGGTGCACCTTCACAGCAGTTTTAGCTGTCCGGGAGGCCTTGCAGGGCTGCAGGCTGGGGAAAGTATTTGCTGACATTGGATCAGGCAAAGGCTTTTGATCGTGTTAACCATGAGTACCTGTGGTTGCTCCTTAGTAAGTACGGTCTGCCGGGTGGTTTTGTCGATTGGTTAAAAGTCTTGTATGAGGGGGCAGAGAGCTTTCCTCTTGTTAATGGTTGGGTTGGGCAGTCCTTTGAGGTTGGCTCCGGGGTGCGCCAGGGTTGTCCCCTGAGTCCCCTGCTCTATGTGTTTGCAATCGACCCCTTCATCAGGAGGCTAGAGAGCGGCATGTTTTGTGGGGTGCCAGTGGGGCTTCCGGGTGAGCCGCCTTTGAGGGTTGTTGCCTATGCGGACGATGTGTCAGTGATTGTCACCGGGGCGGATGAAGCAGAGGAGGTGGTCTCTCTGACATCACGGTATTCTGAAGCATCAGGCTCCAAGATCAATCAGGAAAAGAGTGAAGTCTTCTGGATGGGAAAGGAAGGTGAGGGTTTTGATCTCCCGGACACCTTTCCAGTGCCCCAGGAAAGAATTAAGATTCTAGGCATTGAATTTGGACCCGGCGATTATGGCCTCAAAAACTGGGAAGGCAGACTGGAAATTGCCAATACTAAGGTGGTCAGCTGGAAGAAATGGAAGTTATCTATGAGGGAAAGGGTTGATCTGATTAAGACTTACCTGATTCCGATCTTTTTGTATGTCAGCTTTGTCTGCATCTTGCCAGTGTCTCTCTATGCTAGGGTCAGTAGTGTGTTCTTCCAGATGTTGTGGGGGAACAGACTGAACCCCATCAAGAGGAATGTCACCTATCTATCCAGGAGGGAGGGTGGCTTAGGTATGGTCAACCCAGTTCTTTTCTTTCCACTGCTTTTTCTCAAGTTTAATATTGGTAATATGCTTGCAGTGGAACCTCCTGGATGGGCAGGCATTTTTAGATCTTGGTTTAGGCCTTTTCTGCGACTTTGGGAAGAAGGTGGCCAAGTGAAGAATCTCAGGGGTCATCGTGGTCAGCTACCAGCCTATGTCGCTCCGTGCCTGAAGTTATTACGGCAGTGGCGATTGTCGGCTGAAGATCTCAGATCGGTTCCGAGGAAAGTCCTTATGAGTCGAGTCTTGAGCGAAGTCTTTCATGACCCACTGGCCTTAAGGGA
Organism: Lithobates clamitans; assembly: GCA_037952925.1. Lineage (NCBI taxonomy): Eukaryota > Metazoa > Chordata > Amphibia > Anura > Ranidae > Lithobates > Lithobates clamitans. The sequence continues at coordinate 139,611 of JBBGZY010002318.1, forward strand.
TTGCCCAGGCCCAGTTTTGAGGGCAGGGTTAAGACTTATTAATTTGGACAGAGTACCTCCTAAATTCAGGGATCTGGCCTGGATGTGCTTCCATGGGAGGCTCTATGTTAGGGGCAATTTGAAATTCCGCAGTGGGGTGGATCGTAGCTGTCCTCGGGAGGAGTGTGCAGGTGAGGAGGAGACTATGGACCATTTTCTGCTTCATTGCCCTTTTAACATAGAGGTGTACAAACAGGTGGGGTGGGCCCTCGGTGTCCCTTTCCTCTCCAGGCTGGGTTATGCTGAGTGGGTGTATGGAGCATTCAATACTGGTGGGGTTTTTTGTTTAGATACACTTTTTCTAGTTAGCCTAGTAGTCGGTTATTTCTTTTGGAACGCACGGTGTCAGGTCAGCATTCGGCGTAAAATCCTTCCTGTTCAGATGGTGGTGTATGACATTCTGCATGAGGTGGAGAAGATTCGGGTACTTGAGAGAGACAAGCGGAGTCAGGGGGCTTGGTTGAAGGCGTGGAGGGGTTTCAAGCCTCCCTGACTGCCAGGAGTCTCTTTCCCGGGTGTGGCTGTCTGTCTCTTATCACCCTAGATTATTATTTTTTGGATTAATTTTTGATAAATGGCTGCGTACATAGGTGATGGGTTGTGCCTCTTAGGCCCTCTCTGCTGCTTTATGTAAATAGTTTTGGTAACGGATTATGTAGATATTGTATATATTCTGAACATGGATGTGTATTCCTTGGATTTCTGTTGAAGTTTTGTACTATGGTTTTGTTTTTTACTTTTGTATAAAATTGGTTGCTTGATTCTTTTAATAAAAGATCAATAGTGTCCCATCATTGGAGTCAGTGGAAGGAATAGTGCCACATCATTGGTGTCAGTGAGAGGAATAGTGCCCTATCATTGATGTCAGTGTGAGGAATAGTGTCCCATCATTGGTATCAGTGGGAGGAATAGTGTCCCATCATTGGTATCAGTGGGAGGAATAGTGTCCCCTCATTGGTGTCAGTGGGAGGAATAGTGTCCCCTCATTGGTATCAGTGGGAGGAATAGTGCCCCCTCATTGGTGTCAGTGGGAGGAATAGTGCCCCCTCATTGGTGTCAGTGGGAGGAATAGTGTCCCCTCATTGGTGTCAGTGGGAGGAATAGTGTCCCCTCATTGGTGTCAGTGGGAGGAATAGTGCCCCCTCATTGGTGTCAGTGGGAGGAATAGTGCCCCCTCATTGGTGTCAGTGGGAGGAATAGTGCCCCCTCATTGGTGTCAGTGGGAGGAATAGTGCCCCCTCATTGGTATCAGTGGGAGGAATAGTGCCCTCTCATTGGTGTCAGTGGGAGGAATAGTGTCCCCTCATTGGTGTCAGTGGGAGGAATAGTGTCCCCTCATTGGTGTCAGTGGGAGGAATAGTGCCCCATCATTGTTAGTGGGAGGAATAGTGCCCCATCATTGTTAGTGGGAGGAATAGTGTCCCATCATTGTTAGTGGGAGGAATAGTGCCCCATCATTGTTAGTGGGAGGAATAGTGCCCCACCCATCATTGGAGCACAGGTGTGTCAGGAGGAAGGTGTCTCTGAAGCTCCTCCAGGTGATCGGTGTGAGAGGGGAGTGGTGGTGAAATCTCTCCCAGCTCTCCTGGCCCCTTTCTGGGGAAGCCATGGAGGACAGCAGGGCCTCTCCTGCTGGAAGCTCCCAGCCATCTCCTGGGCCATCAGTTGACATGCCTTCCTCTCTACAGGCCGATCTCTCTACCCCTGTTGAGGATAAAGGTTCCGAGGCCATTCAGGAGCGAGTGGTGGCCGGGATTAAGGTCCTGAATAGGGAGAGGGACAAGCTCTACAAGCTCAGAGCGGAGCTTAAGCGTTTGAGAAGGCAGCGTGAGGGCTTACATAGCCAGAAACGAGGATTGATGGATTCAGAGGTCAAACTGGCTAAAGTCCTTGTAGAACACCAGGTGAAAATTGTGGCCATGATGGAAGGAAGAGATGGGCCCTTCAAAGAGAAGTTTAGCAATGAGCAAAGGTTTGGAAGGATGGCAAAGGTGGAGGAGGAGACCCCCAGTTCAGACCCCCTGCCCCCTCAGGGAGAGGTAAGCAGCTCCATGCCTTCCCAGGACTCAGGAGGCATGCTCAGGGTCATCCAGGTAATGGAGTCTCCTATGAGGGGAGATCAGCTGGTGTTTGGTGATGAGGACATAACAGATAATGTAACAAAGTATAGAAAATGCTGCGCTAGCCCACAAAACAAGTGAAACAAAAATGAATAAAAAAGCAGCTGACACACAAACAAACCAAGTCAACTCAATACATAGAAATAATAAAGTGCAGCGCTAGGATCACCCAGCATGGGCTAAAACATGGGTGAAAAATAGTATATATCAGTAAAAAATGCAATGACGTGACAAAAGTGCAAAAAGCAACCAGTCAAGTATGATAAAATGTCTATAATGTGTGGTGAAGTGATGAGGGACCAAAGTCCATACAAATAAGATCAGTGAAAGTCTTTCAGAGGGAGAAGTGCTGTAAACCCTGGAAGGTGAATTGACACTCAAATGGAAGGCAACCACAGGTAACAAGCCACACAAATCTTCAAATGAATGAGGTTGGGTACCCTTACCGGATCCGTAGGACGTATCTGCCGTATATCAGTACGTCTATTAGGCATGAGGGGGTAGCCTCCCGTGATGTCCACCCAGGTGATGTCCTGTAGATCTCGGTCTCCGATGTGGGGTAGTTGTCCTGGATGGAAGCTGAGCCACTAACGCACACACTCTCCAGTCCCGGAACAGACAGATCGGGAGGAACTACTTGGAAGTGGAACCATGCGGGGGAAAAAAAAGGGGACTCCACATGGTGTAGGTCAAAACGAGGGGTTTTAATAGATAAAAACCTTTACAAGATAAAAAGTGATCACAAGCAAATAAAATGTAGCAATGTGGGAAGCTGATACAACCAGCCCTACACGTTTCGACTACACAGTCTTCAACAGGGGCATGAAACAGCCTCCCCACATTGGTCTTACTTAAAGACTGTACAAAAAGTTAACAAATTGCCGGGACCGCCCCCAACATGGCGGAACCGGAAGTAGACACTCAGTAGGGACCTAAGCATCCATGTAGACAACATATTAAATATAAAATGGCACAGCTGAATGAACCAGGGGTATAGGGAAAGTCACATAACTGATCCTATCTTAAAGGTTAATTGCTATGGGGCTCGAGGAAAGAAGGCACTGTACTGACAGCACGGCTTGCGTTCCAAGCCTCGTATGTAACGTCATTGTGACGGAAATGGTCCCTAACAGCCAATCAGCCGCTGGTGTCTCATCCGCCCACATATGCAGAGGCTGCGTTCCAAGCCTCATGTAGAGCGGCCAACGCAGCGGCTGACGTCATCTCAACTGTAGGGCGAAGGAAAGTGTCAGGGCCAATCCGCTGCTGGTAGTAGGGCAACTCCCAAATAGGGAGCTTGCGCTCCACACAGCACATGTGTAGAGTGAGCAATCCCGCTACGGCGCACTCCACGTCTCCCCTGGCTTGTAGTGATTGGTCACTCGTTCTGCAGCGGCCAAACCACACCCCCTACATCCGGGAACATTATAGCGCGGCACAGCGCACATTTAAAGCACTACAGGTATCACCCCGGATAACCTGCTGTCACACAGAAAAAAAGAGAAAAAAACATCGGCTCAAAACAGCCAAAATAAGGAGGCAGAAAAGAGGAGCTAGCCATATCTCTCATCCCCTACGGCCCTGGCAGAGTAATGCGAGCTCAAGCCTCCAAAAGAGTGCGAGGCAGCGCCACAATGCCAGCCTGAAAGGGGAAAGGGACATAAAGAATATCATAAAAAATAAAAACTACAAATAAATGAATGTACCAACATACACATTGGTGCAGGACTGGGTGACCGGTAAATGTGACCCCCCTAAACAGCCAGCCACCTGAGGGGGAAGTGTCAAAAATCATGTCCCTCACAGTCCATGCACCAAAACATAGATTATAATCCACCCCCGGACATCATGTTACTCTCAAGCATATATATTGTATTTAAAGGTAAGGAGCCAGGGGTGCATCGCGGCTCGTGAGCGGAGGTGCACATCACGCACCAAGGTTCCTCCTCAATCATCACGCTGATAGCTTGTAAGAACATTTTTGGTTCTGGGCGCCACCACCAGTGCCTAAGACCCAATTTTTCTGCCCCTGTCTAACAGGGGCGTGTAATTACAATTTTTGATGCAATACTTTGCAGCAGGGCTCGTTCCTGCGTTTCAACTAGAGTGTCTGTGAGGGGTTGCAGTGTTGTGGCACCAGCACCAGTGCCTAAGACCCAATTTTTCTGCCCCTGTCTAACAGGGGCGTGTAATTACAATTTTTGATGCAATACTTTGCAGCAGGGCTCGTTCCTGCGTTTCAACTAGAGTGTCTGTGAGGGGTTGCAGTGTTGTGGCACCAGCACCAGTGCCTAAGACCCAATTTTTCAGCCCCTGTCTAACAGGGGCGTGTAATTACAATTTTTGATGCAATACTTTGCAGCAGGGCTCGTTCCTGCGTTCCAACTAGAGTGTCTGTGAGGGGTTGCAGTGTTGTGGCACCAGCACCAGTGCCTAAGGCCTAATTTTTCAGCTCCTGTTCAACAGGGGCATGTAATTACAATTCTTGATCTAATATTTCACAGCAGGGCCCTGTGAGGGCTTACAGTGTTTTGGCCACAGCAACACCTAAGGCCCAAATTTCTGCTGAGTATATAGGGCAGACCCTACTTTCAAACATCTAACTTACAAACGACTCCTACTTGCAAACGGAAGGAGACAACAGGAAGTGAGATGAAATCTACCCCTAGGAAGGGAAATTCTCTCCTGTAAGAGTTAATATGGGAAAAACGTTTCTCCTTTCCACTGATGCTTTCCAATCCTTGTTCCACAAAAAACCCCAAATTTTCAAAAAACATTTTTCATTGGGACAAAAAGTGAGGTGAAATCTTCTGAAGAGGAGGAAAGACAGCAAAACAAATGTCACAGGGGTGATAACCCTTCCCTATGTTTTTCAAAAAGCTTAAAGCGGGGGTCCACCCACACCGCCAAAAAAAAAAAAATTAAAAGCCAGCAGCTACAAATACTGCAGCTGCTGACTTTTAATGCATGGCCACTTACCTGTCCCGGGGTCCAGCGATGTCGGCAGGGGACGCCGAGAACCCGCTCGGTTCTCGGCAGCTGCCGCCGCCATCCTAGGTGATGAAATCAGGAAGTGAAGCGTTGTGTCTTCACTTCCCAGTTCCCTACTGCGCATGCACGAGTCGCGCTGCGCGTCCCAAGTGGTCCCCGCTCTCTCCTGAGAGCTGTGTGTTCCCAGCAGACAGCGCGGTGGGGACGGGAAGAGGCATAGACTCCCATGGGAGTCTATGCCGGAAGTGGGTGCAAATACCTGTCTTAGACAGGTATCTGCACCCCCCTCCCCCCTAAAAGGTGCCAAATGTGACTCCGCTTTAAAATAGATTTTTTGGCTGGAGCTAAACACGTTAAAAATGTACCCGTTCAAAATGACAAAGAGATTCTACTTAACAACAAACCTACAGTCCCTGTCTTGTTTGCACCGCCTGTATACTGCTGTTCAGAGTATATAGGGCCTGGGGGCCCCACACCTTTCCTTTTTTAATTTGGGTGCGGGGTTCCCCTTAATATCCATACAAGACCCAAAGGGCCTGGTAATGGACTGGGGGGTACCCATGCCGTTTGTCTCACTGATTTTCATCCATATTGCCAGGACCCGACATTACATTAAACCCGCAAGCAGTTTTAAATGACTTTTATTCCTTTAGAAATGTCATTTTGTGCAGGAACTGTTCTAAACATGGGAAACACGCGTCACTTTACAGGCATACTATAGACACCCCCCAGGTACGATATTTAAAGGAATATTTCCCTTTTTTTTTTTTTTTTTACTTTAAGCATCATTAAAATCACTGCTCCCGAAAAAACAGCCGTTTTTAAAAGTTTTTTTTGCATTGATACATGTCCCCTGGGGTAGGACCCGGGTCCCCAAACCCTTTTTAGGACAATAACATGCAAATTAGCCTTTAAAATCAGCACTTTTGATTTCAAATGTTCCCATAGACGTCAATGGGGTTCTAACGTTCATGCAAATTTTCGGTCCGTTCACAGGTTCTGGTGTTAACCGAACCAGGGGGTGTTCGGCTCATCCCTATTTAGGAGGAGTCATACCAGATCCAACCACAAGGAGGCAGAGTGGCGGTAATATTATATGTATAGTAATACAGGGGGAGTCATACCAGATCCAACCACAAGGTGACAGAGTGACAGTAATATTATATGTATAGTAACTCAGGGGGAGTCATACCAGATCCAACCACAAGGAGGCAGAGTGACGGTAATATTATATGTATAGTAACTCAGGGGGAGTCATACCAGATACAACCACAAGGAGGCAGAGTGACGGTAATATTATATGTATAGTAACACAGGGGAGTCATGCCAGGTCCAACCACAAGGGGGCAGAGTGACGGTAATATTATATGTATAGTAACACAGGGGGAGTAATAACAGATACAGCCACAAGGGGGCAGAGTGACGGTAATATTATATGTATAGTAACACGGGGGAGTCATACCAGATACAACCACAAGGGGGCAGAGTGTCAGTAATATTATATGTATAGTAACACAGGGGGAGTCATACCAGATACAACCACAAGGGGGCAGAGTGTCAGTAATATTATATGTATAGTAACACAGGGGGAGTCATATCAGATCCAACCACAAGGAGGCAGAGTGACAGTAATATTATATGTATTGTAACACAGGGGGAGTCATACCAGTTACAACCACAAGGAGGCAGAGTGACGGTAATATTATATGTATAGTAACACGGGGGAGTCATACCAGATACAACCACAAGGGGGCAGAGTGACGGTAATATTATATGTATAGTAACACAGGGGGAGTCATACCAGATACAACCACAAGGGGCCAGAGTGTCGGTAATAATATATGTATAGTAACACAAGGGGGAGTCATACCAGATCCAACCACAAGGGGGCAGAGTGACGGTAATATTATATGTATAGTAACACAGGGGGAGTCATACCAGATACAACCACAAGGAGGCAGAGTGACGGTAATATTATATGTATAGTAACACAGGGGGAGTCATACCAGATCCAACCACAAGGGGGCAGAGTGTCGGTAATAATATAAGTATAGTAACACAGGGGGAGTCATACCAGATACAACCACAAGGGGGCAGAGTGTCAGTAGTATTCTATGTATAGTAACACAGGGGAGTCATACCAGGATCATCCACAAGGGGACAGCAGAGTGACAGTAATGTTTTGAGTATAGTAACATAAGAGAGTCATACCAGATACGACCACAAGGCGGCAGCATAGCGAGTGTTATCATCTTATACTGCGCATGCGTAAAACGCCATTTTTCATTATGCCAATTTCTTGGACCTCAACATGATGGCGGTAATAGCAGACATGTCTCAATCTCATTTCCCCCTCTATTTCATAAAACGAGGAGGTCTTCAGTAAAATGGCGGCCTCGTCGTCCTCTAGAGCCCGATTCTCGTAGCTCCGGGGTCATTATGTGAAAGTTATCTCCATTCGGGTCATTTTATCAATAACAAAATGACGTCACCGGCTCCAAGAAACATTATGAAGTGTCCAATAAGAATGGTGGGGGCGGAGCCTGGCAACTATCCCCGCCCCTGTAAAACACGGCTCCCTATCAAGTCCGCCCGGACACGGTCACGCCCACTGCATAGTGATTGGTGTTCCATCTAATTTCTACAGTTTGCCTTCTGAAAATCGAGTCTGACGGGGCGAAACTAACCCAATGAGTATAATGAACACGGCGCCATATTACTGAAGACCAGAGTACTATTTACTGCTCGGCTAAATGGCAGCTGCTCTGGTCATGCGCAGTACATTAAACAGAAAAGTCCGTCGTGCCGCCATTTTCTTGAAGATCTAAACATTTATCTACCATAAAATGGCGGCGGACTGGGCATGCGCTGTAGCTCATGCAAACACTATGCTGCCATCTGCTGGCTGATCATGGTAACGCTCACATTTATTTTCTATACAGAGAATATAGCTGCTACTTTGCTGCCGCCTTGTGGATGAATGTGGTAGCACTTCGTATTTCTAAGCACACTATATATATGACATGATAAGGCTGCCATCTGGTGGCAGAATCTGGTATGACTCCCTCTGAAGGTTTCGCACAGAATATTATCTTTCCTCAATACAATCCGGGCCGGGAAGAAGCTGGATGTATAACGTGTCCCGTCCACATCAGACATTATTTTATCGATGATCTCCTCATTGTGGAAGCAATGGAAGCTGAACTTGTTTAGCGGAAAAGCTCTGTTTCTGAGTCTGTCTGCGGCCACCATCTTGTTGAAGACCAATTCATTATTCTCTACTTTCCAAAATGGCAGCTCTGTGATCACACGAGAGAAAATGTTTGTGGAAATATGTGATATGGGGATAATAGGGGGATGGAATGGAGGTGATGGGGGTCTAGGTGTGTGTATTGGGGGACTAGGGGAATAGAATGAGGGCTAGGGGTGCCTGGGGTTGATATGGGGGGTGGAATGGGGGTCTGAGTGTGTATTGGGGGAGTAGGAGGATGTAATGGGGGAGATGGAGGCCCCGGGGGTGTGTGTATAGGGCATAGTAGGAAGATGTCATGGGGGAGATGGAGGCCCGGGGGGTGAGTGTATGGGGTGGAGTAGGAGGATGTCATGGGGGAGATGGAGGCCCCGGGGATTTGTATGGGGGGAGTAGGAGGATGTAATGGGGGAGATGGAGGCTCCGGGGGGGTGTATGAGGCGGAGTAGGAGGATGTAATGGGGGATATGAAGACCCAGGGGGAGGCATACCAGATCCAACCACAAAGAGGCAGAGTGACGGTAATATTATATTTATAGTAACACAAGGGGAGTCATACCAGATCCAACCAGAAGGAGACAGAGTGATGGTAATTGTATATATATAGCAACACAGGGAAAATTATACCAGATCCAATCACAAGGAGGCAGAGTGATGGTAATATTATATTTATAGTGACACAGGGTTAGTCATACCAGATCCAACCACAAGGAGGCAGAGTGACGGTAATATTATATGTATAATAACACAGGGAGAGTTATACCAGATCCAACCACAAGGCAGCAGAGTGACAGTAATATTGTATGTATAGTAACACAGGGGGAGTCATACCAGATCCAACCACAAAGTGGCAGAGTGTCGGTAATATTATATGTATAGTAACACAAGGGGAGTCATACCAAAGTAGGAGGATGTAATGGGGGGAGATGGAGGCCCCGGGGTGTGTATGGGGGGGAGTAGGAAGATGTAATAGGGGAGATGGAGGCCCGGGGGGTGTGTATGGGGGGGAGTAGGAAGATGTAATGGGGGAGATGGAGGCCCCGGGGGGGTGTGTATGGGGGGAGTAGGAGGATGTAATGGGGGAGATGGAGGCCCCGGGGGGGTGTATGGGGGGGAGTAGGAGGATGTAATGGGGGAGATGGAGGCCCCGGGAGGTGTGTTTGGGGGGAGTAGGAGGATGTAATGGGGGAGATGAAGGCCCGGGGGGGGGGTGGGTGTATGGGGCAGAGTAGGAGGATATAGTGGGGGGAGATGGCGGCTCTGGGGGGGTGTATTGGGGCGGAGTAGGAGGATGTCATAGGGGAGATAGCGGCCCTGGTGGGGGGTGTGTATTGGGGGGGTAGGAGGATGTAATGGGGGAGATGGAGGCCCCGGGGGTGTGTATGGGGGGAAGTAGGAGGATGTAATGGGGGAGATGGAGGCCCCGGGGGGTGGGTGTATGGGGCAGAGTAGGAGAATATAGTGGGGGGAGATGGCGGCTCTGGGGGGGTGTGTATGGGGCGGAGTAGGAGGATGTCATAGGGGAGATAGCGGCCCTGGTGGGGGGGGTGTATTGGGGGGGTAGGAGGATGTAATGGGGGAGATGGAGGCCCCGGGGGGGTGTATGGGGCAGAGTAGGAAGATGTCATGGGGGAGATGGAAGCCCCAGGGGGTGTGTATGGGGGGAGTAGGAGGATGTAATGGGGGGATGGAGGCCCCGGGGGTTTGTATGGGGGGAGTAGGAGGATGTCATAGGGGAGATGGAGGCCCTGGTGGGGGGTGTGTATTGGGGGAGTAGGAGGATGTAATGGGGAGATGAAGGCCCAGGGGGAGGCATACCAGATCCAACCACAAAGAGGCAGAGTGACGGTAATATTATATTTATAGTAACTCAACTGGAGTCATACCAGATCCAACCAGAAGGAGACAGAGTGATGGTAATATTATATGTACAGTAACACAGGGGGAGTCATACCAGATCCAACCACAAGAAGACAAAGTGACAGTAATATTATATGTATAGTAACAGGGGGAGGCATACCAGATCCAACCACAAGGTGGCAGAATGACGGTAGTATTATATTTATAGTAACACAGGGGTAGGAAGATGTCATGGGGGAGATGGAGGCCCTGGGGGGGTGTATGGGGCGGAGTAGGAGGATGTAATGGGGAGATGAAGGCCCAGGGGGAGGCATACCAGATCCATCCACAAAGATGCAGAGTGACGGTAATATAATATTTATAGTAACACAAGGGGAGTCATACCAGATCTGACCACAAGGTGGCAAAGTGACGGTAATATGGTACGTATAGTAACACAGGGGGAGTCATACCAGATCCAACACAAAGTGGCAGAGTGTCGGTAATATTATATGTATAGTAACACAGGGGGAGTCATACCAAATACAACCACAAGGAGGCAGAGTGACGGTAATATTATATGTATAGTAACACAGGGGGGAGTCATACCAGATCCAACCACAAAGTGGCAGAGTGTCGGTAATATTATATGTATAGTAACACAGGGGGAGTCATACCAGATACAACCACAAGGGGGCAGAGTGTCAGTAATATTATATGTATAGTAACACAGGGGGAGTCATACCAGATACAACCACAAGGAGGCAGAGTGATGGTAATATTATATATATAGTAACACAGGGGGAGTCATACCAGATACAACCACAAGGGCGCAGAGTGTCGGTAATATTATATGTATAGTAACACAGGGGAGTCATACCAGGTCCAACCACAAGGAGGCAGAGTGTCGGTAATATTATCTGTATAGTAACACAGGGGGAGTCATACCAGATCCAACCACAAAGTGGCAGAGTGTCGGTAATATTTTATGTATAGTAACACAGGGGGAGTCATACCAGATACAACCACAAGGTGGCAGAGTGACGATAATATTATATGTATAGTAACACAGGGGGAGTCATACCAGATACAACCACAAGGGGGCAGAGTGTCGGTAATATTATATGTATAGTAACACAGGGGGAGTCATACCAGATACAACCACAAGGAGGCAGAGTGTCGGTAATATTATATGTATAGTAACACAGGGGGAGTCATACCAGATACAACCACAAGGAGGCAGAGTGATGGTAATATTATATGTATAGTAACACAGGGGGAGTCATACCAGGTCCAGCCACAAGGCGGCAGCATAACGAGTGTTATCTTCGTATTTTCTACTGCGCATGCCTGAGCCGCCATTTTTCATTATACCATCCGCAGAGGTCCTCAACAAGATGGCGGGGTTTCGTCAGATTAAGCGACCCATCAGAATGTGTAACGGAAGTGACATTCGGTCACCGCCATCTTGCTACACCCAGCACTCCTCTATAGTAAGTATGCCCTGAGAAGGAGAAAGCGGACATCTTATTACACCCACCGGAGGTTTACATTTTACACTTATTTTTAACAGTAAAGTGAGTTTATATAGTGAAATGCAGGACTTAGAACTCCGTCTGACTGGTTAGATGTTGAATTAAAAGCAGTGAACTTCTCTCAGATTAGCAAACCTATGTGATGATCAGGGATGCCGCTGCTTTTAAAATTCAACATCTAAACATTCAGACGGAGTTCTAAGTTCTGTATTTCACTATATAAACTCACTTTACTGTTAAAAATAAGTGGAAAATGGAAAACTCCGGTGGGTGTAACAAGATGTCCGCTCCCCCCTCCTCAGTTTATCCTATGGAGGAGTGCTGGGTGTAGCAAGATGGCGGCGATGCGTCACTTTCGTTACACATTCTAACGAGGTTCCTAATCTGACGAAACACCGGTCCTCAATAGAGGACCACCCTATAGAGCCCACTTCTGGTAGCTTCGGGGTCATTATGTGAAAGTAAACTCCATGTGAGTCATTTATAAACTGTCCAATGAGATTGGTGGGGGCGGAGCCTGGTCACTTTCCCCACCTTTGTAAACAACGGCCGCTCGGACATGGTCACACCCACCGCACAGTGATTGGTGCTCCACCTTCTACAAAGCGGCAGCAGAGCCTGACAGGGAAAACTAACTATGAGGAAAATGTCCGGGACGGCCGCCATATTACCGAAGACCGGAGTATTAATTCCGCTCGTTATAATGGCAGCTGCTCTGGTCATTGCAGGACACTAAACAGGAAAGTCCTCATCGCCGCCCTTTTCTTGAAGAACAAAACAGTTATCTCCCATATAATGGCGGAGGACTGGGCATGCGCTGTATCTCATGCAAACACTATGCTGCCACCTACTGGCTGATCCTGGTAACGCTCACACTGATTTTCTATATACGGAATATAACTGGTACTCTGTCGCCGCCTTGTGGATGAATATCAAAAATAGCAGGGACTAATGTGCAAAAACCACAACCTCTTATGTATGAGCCTAAGCAAAAATAGTATATAGTGGTACCGGATAGAGAGCAGCCAACATAAATGAGTGCACTCACCACCCCAGAACATGGATACTAAGACAGAATGGTATGTGGTGCTGCTCTATCCTCCTGTACCAGACTGCAGAGAAACAAGATTACCACCAATTGGTCAATCAACATCCAGGTGAACTTCCTATTAAAAATACCAAGTATGTGGCACAAGGTCATAGCCACTAAACAAATAATCCCAATGAATAGCCTTCATGTCAAATAAACAAACAGATGAAACTAGTGCAAATGTGCAATCCCTGGTGCAGTGACCAAACTCCACACTATAGTAAATGATCAAAATTCTAATAAATAACCTGCATATCAATATAAATACATATATAAATAAATAAGGTGACTGGTGCAAAAGTGCAGTCCCAATTGCAATGACCAGTCTCCACAATGTGATCAATAATCAAAATGACATACTAATGACTCTAAAATGCAATCTAAAAATGATAACAGTGCAAATAGTGCATACATGTGCAAAAAACATTAATAATAAGTTCTATGTGCTAAAACATAAGACGTGTGGCCTCGTCTTGTCTAAAGTATACCGACTAAACCAGTGTAGAATAGTATCCTGAATACTATGCAACTACAGATGCCAAAAAAATTACTCCGCAGCAATGAAAATAAATATGTAGAGTGAGCAAAATAGTGACATAAGTGCAATAGAATTACACACACATCCCTTCAGTGTGAGATGCAAACAGAACGCACACAAAAATAGGAAAAATGAAAAAAATAAAAATAAAAAATAATTATAATGTAGTCCAAAATGTGACAGTGGTGCAATGCAATCCACACCAATATCATGCAATCTGTGACTTCAAGTGTTCCAAAAGGTCTTTTAAAGACGTGCAGATAACAGTGACTTGTGCTGTTCTTTGCTTCTGGTGTCCAACCACAAGGTGGCAGAGTGAAGGTAATATTATATGTATAGTAACACAGGGGGAGTCATATCAGATCCAACCACAAGGAGGGAGAGTGATGGTAATATTATATGTATAGTAACACAGGGGAGTCATACCAGATCCAACCACAAGGGGGCAGAGTGACGGTAATATTATATGTATAGTAACACAGGGAGAATCATACCAGATACAACCACAAGGAGGCAGAGTGATGGTAATATTATATGTATAGTAACACAGGGGGAGTCATACCAGATACAACCACAAGGGGGCAGAGTGTCGGTAATATTATATGTATAGTAACACAGGGGGAGTCATACCAGATACAACCACAAGGTGGCAGAGTGACGATAATATTATATGTATAGTAACACAGGGGGAGTCATACCAGATACAACCACAAGGGGGCAGAGTGTCGGTAATATTATATGTATAGTAACACAGGGGGAGTCATACCAGATACAACCACAAGGAGGCAGAGTGATGCTAATATTATATGTATAGTAACACAGGGGGAGTCATACCAGGTCCAGCCACAAGGCGGCAGCATAACGAGTGTTATCTTCGTATTTTCTACTGCGCATGCCTGAGCCGCCATTTTTCATTATACCATCCGCAGAGGTCCTCAACAAGATGGCGGGGTTTCGTCAGATTAAGCGACCCATCAGAATGTGTAACGGAAGTGACATTCGGTCACCGCCATCTTGCTACACCCAGCACTCCTCTATAGTAAGTATGCCCTGAGAAGGAGAAAGCGGACATCTTATTACACCCACCGGAGGTTTACATTTTACACTTATTTTTAACAGTAAAGTGAGTTTATATAGTGAAATGCAGGACTTAGAACTCCGTCTGACTGGTTAGATGTTGAATTAAAAGCAGCGAACTTCTCTCAGATTAGCAAACCTATGTGATGATCAGGGATGCCGCTGCTTTTAAAATTCAACATCTAAACATTCAGACGGAGTTCTAAGTTCTGTATTTCACTATATAAACTCACTTTACTGTTAAAAATAAGTGGAAAATGGAAAACTCCGGTGGGTGTAACAAGATGTCCGCTCCCCCCTCCTCAGTTTATCCTATGGAGGAGTGCTGGGTGTAGCAAGATGGCGGCGATGCGTCACTTTCGTTACACATTCTAACGAGGTTCCTAATCTGACGAAACACCGGTCCTCAATAGAGGACCACCCTATAGAGCCCACTTCTGGTAGCTTCGGGGTCATTATGTGAAAGTAAACTCCATGTGAGTCATTTATAAACTGTCCAATGAGATTGGTGGGGGCGGAGCCTGGTCACTTTCCCCACCTTTGTAAACAACGGCCGCTCGGACATGGTCACACCCACCGCACAGTGATTGGTGCTCCACCTTCTACAAAGCGGCAGCAGAGCCTGACAGGGAAAACTAACTATGAGGAAAATGTCCGGGACGGCCGCCATATTACCGAAGACCGGAGTATTAATTCCGCTCGTTATAATGGCAGCTGCTCTGGTCATTGCAGGACACTAAACAGGAAAGTCCTCATCGCCGCCATTTTCTTGAAGAACAAAACAATTATCTCCCATATAATGGCGGAGGACTGGGCATGCGCTGTATCTCATGCACACACTATGCTGCCACCTACTGGCTGATCCTGGTAACGCTCACACTGATTTTCTATATACGGAATATAACTGGTACTCTGTCGCCGCCTTGTGGATGAATATCAAAAATAGCAGGGACTAATGTGCAAAAACCACAACCTCTTATGTATGAGCCTAAGCAAAAATAGTATATAGTGGTACCGGATAGAGAGCAGCCTACATAAATGAGTGCACTCACCACCCCAGAACATGGATACTAAGACAGAATGGTATGTGGTGCTGCTCTATCCTCCTGTACCAGACTGCAGAGAAACAAGATTACCACCAATTGGTCAATCAACATCCAGGTGAACTTCCTATTAAAAATACCAAGTATGTGGCACAAGGTCATAGCCACTAAACAAATAATCCCAATGAATAGCCTTCATGTCAAATAAATAAACAGATGAAACTAGTGCAAATGTGCAATCCCTGGTGCAGTGACCAAACTCCACACTATAGTAAATGATCAAAATTCTAATAAATAACCTGCATATCAATATAAATACATATATAAATAAATAAGGTGACTGGTGCAAAAGTGCAGTCCCAATTGCAATGACCAGTCTCCACAATGTGATCAATAATCAAAATGACATACTAATGACTCTAAAATGCAATCTAAAAATGATAACAGTGCAAATAGTGCATACATGTGCAAAAAACATTAATAATAAGTTCTATGTGCTAAAACATAAGACGTGTGGCCTCGTCTTCTCTAAAGTATACCGACTAAACCAGTGTAGAATAGTATCCTGAATACTATGCAACTACAGATGCCAAAAAAATTACTCCGCAGCAATGAAAATAAATATGTAGAGTGAGCAAAATAGTGACATAAGTGCAATAGAATTACACACACATCCCTTCAGTGTGAGATGCAAACAGAACGCACACAAAAATAGGAAAAATGAAAAAAATAAAAATAAAAAATAATTATAATGTAGTCCAAAATGTGACAGTGGTGCAATGCAATCCACACCAATATCATGCAATCTGTGACTTCAAGTGTTCCAAAAGGTCTTTTAAAGACGTGCAGATAACAGTGACTTGTGCTGTTCTTTGCTTCTGGTGTCCAACCACAAGGTGGCAGAGTGAAGGTAATATTATATGTATAGTAACACAGGGGGAGTCATATCAGATCCAACCACAAGGAGGGAGAGTGATGGTAATATTATATGTATAGTAACACAGGGGAGTCATACCAGATCCAACCACAAGGGGGCAGAGTGACGGTAATATTATATGTATAGTAACACAGGGAGAATCATACCAGATACAACCACAAGGAGGCAGAGTGATGGTAATATTATATGTATAGTAACACAGGGGGAGTCATACCAGATACAACCACAAGGAGACAGAGTGATGGTAATATTATATGTATAGTAACACAGGGGGAGTCATACCAGATACAACCACAAGGAGGCAGAGTGACAGTAATATTATATGTATAGTAACACAGGGGGAGTCATACCAGATACAACCACAAGGAGGCAGAGTGATGGTAATATTATATGTATAGTAACACAGGGGAGTCATACCAGATACAACCACAAGGAGGCAGAGTGAAGATAATATTATATGTATAGTAACACAGGGGGAGTCATACCAGATACAACCACAAGGAGGCAGAGTGACAGTAATATTATATGTATAGTAACACAGGGGAGTCATACCAGATACAACCACAAGGGGGCAGAGTGTCGGTAATATTATATGTATAGTAACACAGGGAGAATCATACCAGATACAACCACAAGGAGGCAGAGTGATGCTAATATTATATGTATAGTAACACAGGGGGAGTCATACCAGATCCAACCACAAGGAGGCAGAGTGACTGTAATATTATATGTATAGTAACACAGGGGGAGTTAAACCAAGGTCAACCACAAGGAGACAGCAGAGCGACAGTAATATTTTGAGTATAGTAACATAAGAGAGTCATACCAGATACGACCACAAGGGGGCAGAGTGTCAGTAATATTATATGTATAGTAACTCAGGAGTAGGGATGAGCTTCGTGTTCAAGTCGAACCCATGTTCGACTCGAACATCGTCTGTTCGCCCGTTCGCCGAATTGCGAGCGATATGGGCTGTTCGTGCCAAATTCGTGTGGCGCGTCACGGCACATAATTCACTGCGGCATCGCAGTGCATTGCTGGCTGATGATTGGCCAAGCATGCACTATGACCCGCATGCTTGGCCAAACACAGCGCCGTCTGAACAGAGAGCCGTAATTGGCCAAAGCCAAGGAGGCTTTGGCCAATCATGGCTCAGGGGATTTAGTACACGACCCACACTATATAAGGCCGCCTGCACGGCGGCCCTGTGTAGTGTGTTCCGGCGTTGAAAGAAATAGACAGAGAGACAGTGTCATTTGATTTAAGTTAGATAGATTAGGTAGGACAGTCAGTGAGTTAGCTGCACTTACAGTGTATTGTGTATATATATGCATCCCAGGTGTTGTATATATATATATATACACTGTATTCAGTTTAGCTAGATCCGTTCCTGTTATCTTGCTACTGACAGGCAGGCTTGTCTTGTTACAGTATTTACAGCTACCTGAAGAAAATTGCTGGTATTCTTTTGATCCCATTAGTACCACAGTCAGGCAGCTAGACTATTTACAGTTAGTGTAGTGCGTCCTGCTCACAGTGTTCAGCTAAAGCTACCTGTAGAAGGTTGGTGGTGTTTTCCTGATCCTATCACTACCGCATGCAGCTAAATAAGCTACAAGTTAGTTTTTTGCGAACTCTGCACAGTGTTCAGCTAAAGCTACCTGTAGAAGGTTGGTGGTGTTCTCATAGTACAGGCAGGCAGTTGATTTTGCTAGCTGCAGTATCAGTACATATATATATATATATCCCAGCTTAGTGCAGCTACAGGCCATTAGTATGTCTGGAAGGCCAACAAGGAGAGGCAGACAGTCACAAGCCAATAAACGAGGGCAAGCAGGCTCTGTGTCTAGAGGCAACATTGCTGGTCATGGACACGGTGCATCCTCATCAGCACGTGGCCGTTGGACACGCTTGGCCTTTTTTTCGGCAGCTGGCCGTGTTGAGCCGCAACATGCGGAAGACTTGGTCAAATAGATGACCAAGCCGTCCTCATCTTCCTCATCCTCTCTTACCCATGCTCAGGGTACTTTGTCTGGCAAAGCAGCTGCCAATGCGGCCTCTTCCCTCAGCTCAATGTCATCAGTGACTCCTTCCCTAGCCCCACCATGTCCTCCTGAGAAGTTCCTCGAACTGTTTGACCACAGTGTTGGGTACATGCTCCAGGAGGATGCCCAGCGTTTGGAAGGCTCTGATGATGATACTGAGCTAGATGAAGGCAGTAACGTGAGCACGAACAGAGGGGGTGCCCAAGAAGGACAGCAATCTGGCAGTCATGCGCCCCCTGCTGCAGCATACTGCCAAGTTTGCTCCAGTGATGAGGAGGGAGGGGTTGATGAGGTCACTGACTCAACGTGGGTGCCTGATAGGAGAGAGGAGGAGGAGGAGGCACATCACCAACGAGGCAGGATGCCCTCCAGGGGCCAGCCTAAGGGCAGCACACTGACTGCATCACACCTCAAAGCTCCGCATGTGCAGGGTGCTGCAGTTTCTGCGCGTTATTGCAAAAGTTCTTTGGTGTGGGCCTTTTTTGAGACGAGTGCATCAGATTGCACCGCTGCTATTTGCAACATATGTCTCAAGCGTATCTCGCGTGGCCAAAACATCTCCCGCTTGGGCACCACATGCTTGACCAGACATATGCTGACCTGCCATGCAGTTCGTTGGCAAGCATATCTAAAAGACCCACACCAAAGAACAAAGAGGACCTCTCCTTGCTCCTCATCAGCTGAGATCTCCAACCCCACTATACCTTCAGTCCTCTCTGAGACCTGCACTGAGAGGAATGAAGGTGTAGAATTAGGTGTGTCACAGTCAAGTACTTGTGGGCAATCTGCTTTCGGTACACCGACGTCAGATTGTACCACGCAAATTTCCCTGCCCCAGCTGCTGCACCACCGAAAGAAGTTCGCTCCCAGCCATCCACTTGCCTAGCGGTTGAATGCTAGCTTGGCTAAATTGCTAGCACTTCAACTGCTGCCTTTTCAGTTGGTAGACTCGGTCCCCTTCCGTGAGTTTGTGGAATGTGCGGTTCCTCAGTGGAAGGTACCCAAACGCCACTTTTTCTCACGGAAGGCGATTCCGGCTCTATACCGGCATGTGGAAGGCAATGTCTTGGCCTCGCTGGACAGGGCGGTCAGCGGTAAGGTGCATATTACCGCTGACTCATGGTCCAGCAGGCATGGACAGGGACGGTACCTAAGTTTCACCGCGCATTGGGTGACTCTGCTGGCAGCTGGGAAGGATGCAGGACAAGGTGCAGTAGTGTTGGAGGTTGTTCCGCCACAACGCCTCCAAAATTCCACTACTAATGATTGTGACACACCTCTCTCCTCCACCCCTCCTCTTCTTCTTCCTCCATGGCCTCTTCCTGTGCTTTGTCCTCGGAACCAGCGGTGCTCCATAGCCATTCAAGGGGCTACGCAAGTATGCAGGCCAAAAGATGCCATGCGGTGCTTGAGCTGGTGTGCTTGGGGGACAGGAGCCACACTGGGGCAGAGATTCTGTCAGCTCTGCAGGGGCAGGTTCAGAGGTGGTTGACACCACGCCAACTTAAGGCAGGAATGGTGGTTTGCGACAATGGCACCAACCTCCTCTCTGCCCTCCGACAGGGACAAATGACCCATGTGCCCTGTTTGGCCCACGTCCTTAACTAGGTGGTGCAGTGGTTCTTGGGCAGGTACCCGGGCTTACAGGATGTCCTGAGGCAGGCCAGGAAAGTCTGTGTGCATTTCCGCCGGTCATATAATGCCAGTGCTCGGCTGGCAGACCTCCAAAAGGAGTTTAACCTGCCCAAGAACCGCCTAATCTGTGACATGCCCACCAGGTGGAACTCAACGTTGGCCATGCTGCAGCGGCTGCACGCACAGCAGAGGGCCATCAATGAGTACCTGTGTGACTATGGCACCAGGACAGGGTCAGGGGAGCTTGTCTTTTTTTCCCCACGCCAGTGGGCCATGATCAGGGATGCATGCACTGTCCTGTCACCATTTGAGGAGGCCACGAGGATGGTGAGTAGTGACAGTGCATGCATCAGTGACACTGTCCCCCTTGTCCACCTGTAGTAGCACACGCTGCATGGAATAATGGACAGGGCACTTGAGGCAGAACAGAGGCAGGAAGAAGAGGACTTTCTTAGCTCTCAAGGCCCCCTTTATCCAGACAGTGTTCCTGCGTGCCACAGGAAGAGGAGGAGGAGGATTGTGTAAGTATGGAGGTGGAGCCTGGCACTCAGCATCAGCAGCAGTCTTTAAGGGATCAGTCCCAAGAAACACATGGACTTGTACGTGGCTGGGAGGAGGTGGCTGGGGACCATGTTGTCCTTAGTGACCCAGAGGACTCCGGACCGAATGCCTCAGCAAACCTACGCTGCATGGCCTCCCTGATCCTGCAAAGCCTGCGTAAGGATCCTCGTATTCGTGGTATCAAGGAGAAGGACCAATACTGGCTGGCAACCCTCCTTGATCCACGTTACAAGGGCAAGGTTGCAGACCTTATCTTGCCGTCGCAGAGGGAGCAGAGGATGAAACATCTTCGGGAGGCCTTGCAGAAAGGTCTGTGCAATGCGTTCCCAGAGACTGGGAGGTTACAAACTCCTGTTTCTGGACAACGTGTTGCTGAGGCTTCGGTCAGTCAAAGAAGGAGCGGTGGAGAAGGTGGCCGTCTGACCGATGCGTTCAGACAATTTTTTAGTCCGCAGCCCCAAGGTATGATCGGTTCCAGCAACCATCGCCAGCATCTGTTTTACATGGTGCAGGAATACCTAGGGGCAAGATCAGACTTGGACACTTTTCCCACCGAAAATCCTCTGGGTTACTGGGTCTTGAGGATGGATCAGATCATTCAGTGCTGCTGGAGGCTTTGTAACCAATCACAGGGTGCGTCTGTCCACCGACTCGGTCGATCGACTGACCTTCATAAAAATGAATCAGTCTTGGATCACCACCAGCTACCAAGAACCTGATGCTGATGTAACCGAATAATTTTTTTTTAAATCTCAGATCCCTTCAAAGACTGCCTATGCTGATGCTGAGTGACTATCCTGAGTAATTATCCTCTTCCTCCTCAATGATCACGCTGATAGCTTGTAAGAACATTTTTGGTTCTGGGCGCCGCCACCAGTGCCTAAGGCCCAATTTTTCAGCCCCTGTTTAACAGGGGCGTGTAATTACAATTTTTGATGCAATACTTTGCAGCAGGGCTCGTTTCTGCGTTCCAACTAGAGTGTCTGTGAGGGGTTGCAGTGTTGTGGCACCACCAGTGCCTAAGGCCCAATTTTTCAGCCCCTGTTCAACAGGGACATGTAATTACAATTCTTGATCTAATATTTCACAGCAGGGCCCTGTGAGGGCTTACAGTGTTGTGGCCACAGCAACACCTAAGGCCCAAATTTCTGCTGAGTATATAGGGCAGGCCCCTACTTTCAAACATCCAACTTATAAACGACTCCTACTTGCAAACGGAAGGAGACAACAGGAAGTGAGATGAAATCTACCCCTAGGAAGGGAAATTCTCTCCTGTAAGAGTTAATATGGGAAAAACATTTCTCCTTTCCACTGATGCTTTATCACCAATCCTTGTTTCACTAAAACCCCAAATTTTCAAAAAACATTTTTCATTGGGACAAAAAATGAGGTGAAATCTTCTGAAGAGGAGGAAAGACAGCAAAACAAATGTCACAGGGGTGATAACCCTTCCCTATGTTTTCCAAAAAGCTTAAAATAGATTTTTTGGCTGGAGCTAAACACTTTAAAAATGTACCCGTTCAAAATTACAAAGAGATTCTACTTAACAACAAACCTACAGTCCCTGTCTTGTTTGCACCGCCTGTATACTGCTGTTTCCTTTTTTAATTTGGGTGCGGGGTTCCCCTTAATATCCATACAAGACCCAAAGGGCCTGGTAATGGACTGGGGGGTACCCATGCCGTTTGTCTCACTGATTATCATCCATATTGCCAGGACCGGACATTACATTAAAGCCGCAAGCAGTTTTAAATGACTTTTTTTTCCTTTAGAAATGACATTTGGTGCAGGGACTGTTCTAAGTACGGGAAACATGCGCCAGTTTACAGGCATACTATAGACACCCCCCAGGTACGATATTTAAAGGAATATTGCACTTTTTTTTTTTTTTTCTTTAAGCATCATTAAAATCACTGCTCCCGAAAAAAAACTGACGTTTTTAAAACTTTTTTTTTGCATTGATACATGTCCCCTGGGGCAGGACCCGGGTCCCCAAACCCTTTTTAGGACAATAGCGTGCAAATTAGCCTTTAAAATGAGCACTTTTGATTTCGAACGTTCGAGTCCCATAGACGTCAATGGGGTTCTAGCGTTTGTGCGAATTTTCGGTCCGTTCACAGGTTCTGGTGCGAACCGAACCGGGGGGTGTTCGGCTCATCCCTACTCAGGAGGAGTCATTTTTTTCTATTGAAAAGCCAGTGGCGTGCAAAACACACTGCAAAAACTTCCACCCGGTGCCAAAAAAAAGTGCCCACACATAGAGAGTGAAACACAAAAACGTGCAACGAGTGTACAGAGTCCTCCGCTAGGGAAGGACCTTACCCTGATCCCCCGGGGCGTTAGGCTCCAGACAGGGACTGAGGTACTCAGACAGTGGGTCCATCTGGCCGAAACCAGGAGGACCCCGTTTACTGGAAGGTCTGCCGAAGCAGACCAACCCAAGTACAGTGGGGCTCCCCCGAAGGAAGACCCCTCAAAGGAGAGGGCAAACCAAGCCAGAAGGCTTATGTCCACTCCCTCTCAAGACTTTCAGGGTAGGCCCGCTTCTCGGCCTTTTGGCTAAGATCAAGTGTAGTATCTGTTCTTATCAGTTTTCAGGAGGTGGCGCTTGCTTCCGTCCCTGATCTATGGCGAAATAGAGACGGGATTGCGGTTGTTATGCAAAGCCCGCTGGAGTAAAGGTGACCTGGAGCGGTTCGTAGCCGAAAGGGAAGCCTTCTGATGGGGATGGAGAACCACTGGGTCTGGCCTAGATTGGGGTAGCTCTAGCTCCAGCCAGTTTTTCTGGGAGAGAACGCTTGCTCCTCCTTTGGGGGGGGGGGGGGAGTGGTCAGTATCTCCTGATGAATATAATTAGGCAGGAGTGACGGAACGATTGTGGAGTCAAACCATAGGGCTCTCACCGGGTTTCCTGAACTCCAGGCCTTCCTGGTTAGGGTGGGGGCTGCTGTGGTCTGGGCTGTGGGTCAGGGTTGCTTTGAAAAGCCAGTGGTGAATGTGCCCCTGAAGTGGCAATTCAGGGGTTAGGTGTCACGGTGTGTAAGCACTTGATTTTATGGCACCATGGCCACTTTCACCACACACGTTTTTCACACCTGCCTCTTGGGCCGGGCCTTTTGGCCAGGACCAGGGGAAATTTTTATGCCTGGCTGGAGGGCCGGCCATTGTATTGCACAATGGCCACTTTCACTCTCCCATCTCACTATCTTCCCCACTCTTTCTTTTACCCCTGTTTTTCACTTTTTTGTATTTTGTTGTTTGTGATGTATACACGTTTTGTCACTGTGTGGCGAGTAGGGTGTGGGTACTCAGGAGGAGTCATACGAGATCCAACCACAAGCAGGCAGAGTGAGGGAAATATTATATGTATAGTAACACAGGGGAGTCATACCAGATCCAACCACAAGGAGGCAGAGTGACGATAATATTATATGTATAGTAACACAGGGGGAGTCATACCAGATACAACCACAAGGAGGCAGAGTGACTGTAATATTATATGTATAGTAACACAGGGAGTCATACCAGATACAACCACAAGGGGGCAGAGTGACGGTAATATTATATGTATAGTAAAACAGGGGGAGTCATACCAGATACAACCACAAGGAGGCAGAGTGTCAGTAATATTATATGTATAGTAACACAGGGGGAGTCATATCAGATACAACCACAAGGAGGCAGAGTGACGGTAATATTATATGAATAGTAACACAGGGGGAGTCATACCAGATACAACCACAAGGGGGCAGAGTGACGGTAATATTATATGTATAGTAACACAGGGGGAGTCATACCAGATACAACCACAAGGGGGCAGAGTGACGGTAATATTATATATATAGTAACACAGGGGGAGTCATACCAGATGCAACCACAAGGGGGCAGAGTGACGGTAATATTATATGTATAGTAACACAGGGGGAGTCATACCAGATACAACCACAAGGGGGCAGAGTGACGGTAATATTATATGTATAGTAACACAGGGGGAGTCATACCAGATACAACCACAAGGGGACAGAGTGTCGGTAATATTATATGTATAGTAACACAGGGGGAGTCATACCAGATACAACCACAAGGGGGCAGAGTGACGGTAATATTATATGTATAGTAACACAGGGGGAGTCATACCAGATACAACCACAAGGGGGCAGAGTGATGGTAATATTATATGTATAGTAACACAGGGGGAGTCATACCAGGATCATCCACAAGGGGGCAGAGTGACAGTAATATTTTGAATATAGTAACATAAGAGAGTAATACCAGATACGACCACAAGGCGGCAGCATAGCGAGTGTTATAATCGTATATTGCGCATGCGCAAGACGCCATTTTTCATTGTACCAATTTCTTGGACCTCAACATGATGGCGGCAACAGCAGACATGTCTCAATCTCATTTCCTCCTCTATTTCATAAAACGAGGAGGTCTTCAGTAAAATGGCGGCCTCGTCGTCCTCTAGAGCCCGATTCTCGTAGCTCCGGGGTCATTATGTGAAAGTAATCTTCATTCGGGTCATTTTCTCAATAACAAAATGACGTCACCGGCTCGTAGAAACGTTATAAAGTGACCAATAAGAATGGTGGGGGCGGAGCCTGGCAACTATCCCCGCCCCTGTAAAACCCTATCAAGTCCGTTTGGACATGGTCACGCCCACTGCACAGTGATTGGCGATCCATCTAACTTCTACAGTTTGCCTTCTGAAAAACGAGCCTGACGGGGCGAAACTAACCCAATGAGTATAATGAACACGGTGCCATATTACTAAAGACCATGCGCAGTACACTACACAGAAAAGTCCGTCTTGCCGCCATTTTCTTGAAGACCTAAATAATTCTCTACCAAAAAATGGCGGCGGACTGGGCATGCGCTGTAGCTCATGTAATAACTATGCTGCCATCTGCTGGCTGATCCTGGTAACGCTCACATTTATTGTCTTTACAGAGAATATAGCTGCTACTTTGCTGCCGCCTTGTGGATGAATGTGGTAGCACTTCGTATTTCTAAGCACACTATATATATGACATGATAAGGCTGCCATCTGGTGGCAGAATCTGGTATGACTCCCTCTGAAGGTTCCGCACAGAATATTATCTTTCCTCAATACAATCCGGGCCGGGAAGAAGCTGGATGCATAACGTGTCCCGTCCACAGCAGACACTATTTTATCGATGATCTCCTCATTGTGGAAGCAATGGAAGCTGAACTTGTTTAGTGGAAAAGATTTGTTTCTGAGTCCGTCTGCGGCCGCCATTTCTTTGAAGACCAATTCATTGTTCTCTACTTTCCAAGATGGCAGCTCTGTGATCACCACAGAGGAAAGGTTTGTGGAAATATGTGATATGGGGATAATAGGGGGATGGAATGGAGGTGATGGGTGTCTGGGTGTGTGTATGGGGGGATTAGGGGGATAGAATGAGGGCTAGGGGTGCCTGGGAATGATATTGGGGGGGTGATGGGGGTCTGAGTGTGTGTGTATGTATGGGGGGAGTAGGAGGATGTAATGGGGGAGATGGAGGCCCGGGGGGGGGGTGTATAGGGGGAGTAGGAGTATGTAATGGGGGAGATGGAGGCCCCCGGGGGGGTGTATGGGGTGGAGTAGGAGGATGTAATGGGGGGAGATGGAGGCTCTGGGGGATGTATGGGGGGAGTAGGAGGATGTAATGGGGGGAGATGGAGGCCCCGGGGGGTGTATGGGGGGTAGTAGGAGGATGTAATGGGGGAGATGGAGGCCCCGGGGGGTGTATGGGGGGAGTAGGAGGATGTAATGGGGAAGATGGAGGCCCCGGGGTGTATGTATGGGGCGGAGTAGGAGGATGTAATGGGGGAGATGAAGGCCGCGGGGGGGGGGGTGTATGGGGGGAGATGGAGGCCCCGGGGGGGTGTGTATGGGGGGGAGTAGGAGGATGTAATGGGGGAGATGAAGGCCGGGGGGGGTGTATGGGGGGGAGTAGGAGGATGTAATGGGGGAGATGGAGGCCCTGGGGGGGGTGTATGGGGGGAGTAGGAGGATGTAATGGGGGAGATGGAGGCCCCGGGGGGGTGTATGGGGGGAGATGGAGGCCCCAGGGGGGTGTGTATGGGGGGGAGTAGGAGGATGTAATGGGGGAGATGAAGGCCGCGGGGGGGTGTGTATGGGGGGGGAGTAGGAGGATGTAATGGGGGAGATGAAGGCCGCAGGGGGTGTGTATGGGGGGAGTAGGAGGATGTAATGGGGGAGATGAAGGCCGCGGGGGGTGTGTATGGGGGGAGTAGGAGGATGTAATGGGGGAGTAGGAGGATGTAATGGGGGAGATGAAGGCCGCAGGGGTTGTATGGGGGGAGTAGGAGGATGTAATGGGGGAGATGGAGGCCCCGGGGGGTGTGTATGGGGGGAGTAGGAGGATGTAATGGGGGAGATGGAGGCCCCGGGGGGGTGTATGGGGGGAGATGGAGGCCCCAGGGCGGTGTGTATGGGGGGGAGTAGGAGGATGTAATGGGGGAGATGAAGGCCGCGGGGGGTGTGTATGGGGGGGAGTAGGAGGATGTAATGGGGGAGATGAAGGCCGCGGGGGGTGTGTATGGGGGGAGTAGGAGGATGTAATGGGGGAGATGAAGGCCGCGGGGGGTGTGTATGGGGGGAGTAGGAGGATGTAATGGGGGAGTAGGAGGATGTAATGGGGGAGATGAAGGCCGCAGGGGTTGTATGGGGGGAGTAGGAGGATGTAATGGGGGAGATGGAGGCCCCGGGGGGTGTGTATGGGGGGGAGTAGGAGGATGTAATGGGGGAGATGGAGGCCCCGGGGGGGGGGAAAGGGGGGAGATGGAGGCCCCAGGGGGGTGTGTATGGGGGGGAGTAGGAGGATGTAATGGGGGAGATGAAGGCCGCGGGGGGTGTGTATGGGGGGGGAGTAGGAGGATGTAATGGGGGAGATGAAGGCCGCGGGGGGTGTGTATGGGGGGAGTAGGAGGATGTAATGGGGGAGATGAAGGCCGCGGGGGGTGTGTATGGGGGGAGTAGGAGGATGTAATGGGGGAGTAGGAGGATGTAATGGGGGAGATGAAGGCCGCAGGGGTTGTATGGGGGGAGTAGGAGGATGTAATGGGGGAGATGGAGGCCCCGGGGGGTGTGTATGGGGGGAGTAGGAGGATGTAATGGGGGAGATGGAGGCCCCGGGGGGGTGTATGGGGGGAGTAGGAGGATGTAATGGGGGAGATGGAGGCCCCGGGGGGGTGTATGGGCGGAGTAGGAGGATGTAATGGGGGAGATGGAGGCCCCGGGGGGGTGTATGGGGGGAGATGGAGGCCCGGGGGGGGTGTGTATGGGGGGAGTAGGAGGATGTAATGGGGGAGATGGAGGCCCCGGGGGGGTGTATGGGGGGGGGTGGAGGCCCCGGGGGGGTGTGTATGGGGGGAGTAGGAGGATGTAATGGGGGAGATGGAGGCCCCGGGGGGTGTGTATGGGGGGGGAGTAGGAGGATGTAATGGGGAGATGGAGGCCCTGGGGGGTGTGTATGGGGGGAGTAGGAGGATGTAATGGGGGAGATGGAGGCCCCGGTGTGGGGTGTGTGTGGGCGGAGTAGGAGGATATAGTGGGGGGAGATGGAGGCTCTGGGGGGGGTGTGTATGGGGGGAGTAGGAGGATGTAATGGGGGAGATGGAGGCCCGGGGGGGTGTATGGGGGGAGTAGGAGGATGTAATGGCGGAGATGGAGGCCCCGGGGGGGTGTATGGGGGGAGATGGAGGCCCCAGGGGGGTGTGTATGGGGGGGAGTAGGAGGATGTAATGGGGGAGATGAAGGCCGCGGGGGGTGTGTATGGGGGGGAGTAGGAGGATGTAATGGGGGAGATGAAGGCCGCGGGGGGTGTGTATGGGGGGAGTAGGAGGATGTAATGGGGGAGATGAAGGCCGCGGGGGGTGTGTATGGGGGGAGTAGGAGGATGTAATGGGGGAGATGGAGGCCCGGGGGGGTGTATGGGGGGAGTAGGAGGATGTAATGGGGGAGATGGAGGCCCCGGGGGGGGGGTGGGTGTATAGGGGGAGTAGGAGGATGTAATGGGGGAGATGGAGGCCCCGGGGTGGTGTGTATGGGGGGGAGTAGGAGGATGTAATGGGGGAGATGGAGGCCCCGGGGGGGTGTGTATGGGGCGGAGTAGGAGGATGTAATGGGGGAGATGGAGGCCCCGGGGGGGTGTGTATGGGGCGGAGTAGGAGGATGTAATGGGGGAGATGGAGGCTCTGGGGGGGTGTGTATGGGGCGGAGTAGGAGGATGCAATGGGGGAGATGGAGGCCCCGGGGGGGTGTGTATGGGGCGGAGTAGGAGGATGTAATGGGGGAGATGGAGGCCCGGGGGGGTGTATGGGGGGAGTAGGAGGATGTAATGGGGGAGATGGAGGCCCCGGGGGGTGGGTGTATAGGGGGAGTAGGAGGATGTAATGGGGGAGATGGAGGCCCCGGGGTGGTGTGTATGGGGGGGAGTAGGAGGATGTAATGGGGGAGATGGAGGCCCCGGGGGGTGTGTATGGGGCGGAGTAGGAGGATGTAATGGGGGAGATGGAGGCTCTGGGGGGGTGTGTATGGGGCGGAGTAGGAGGATGCAATGGGGGAGATGGAGGCCCCGGGGGGGGGGGGGGGGGCGGAGTAGAAGGATATAGTGGGGGGAGATGGAGGCTCTGGGGGGGTGTGTATGGGGCGGAGTAGGAAGATGTAATGGGGGAGATGGAGGCCCGGGGGGGGGGGTGTATGGGGCGGAGTAGGAGGATGTCATGGGGGAGATGGAGGGGATGGATTGGGGTGTAGGGTACCTCCAGACATAGATGGACAGATGAGGACAGTGAGATAGAGGGGAGGGATGGGGGGTGTAGCGTGCCTCCAGACATAGATGGACAGATGAGGACAGTGATATAGAGGGGAGGGATGGGGCTGTAGGGTACCTCCAGACATAGATGGACAGATAAGGACAGTGATATAGAGGGGAGGGATGGGGGTGTAGGGTACCTCCAGACATAGATGGATAGATGAGGACAGTGATATAGAGGGGAGGGATGGGGGTGTAGGATGTCTCCAGACATGGATGGACAGATGAGGACAGTGATATAGAGGGGAGGGATGGGGTTGTAGGGTACCTCGAGATATAGAGGCTCGGGTGATGACAGTGATATAGAGGGGAGGGATGGGGGTGTAGGGTACCTCCAGACATATAAATGGACAGATGAGGACAGTGAGATAGAGGGGAGGGGTGGGGGTGTAGGGTACCTCCAGACATAGATGGACAGATGATGACAGTGATATAGAGGGGAGGGATGGGGGTGTAGGGTACCTCCAGACATAGATGGACAGATGAGGACAGTGATATAGAGGGGAGGGATGGGGTGTAGGGGGCCTCCAGACATAGATGGACAGATGAGGACAGTGAGATAGAGGGAAGGGATGGGGGTGTAGGGTACCTCCAGACATAGATGGACAGATGATGACAGTGATATAGAGGGGAGGGATGGGGGTGTAGGGTACCTCCAAACATAGATGGACAGGTGATGACAGTGATATAGAGGGGAGGGATGGGGGTGTAGGGTGCCTCCAGACATAGATGCTCAGGTGATGACAGTGATATAGAGGGGAGGGATGGGGGTGTGGGGTACCTCCAGACATAGATGGACAGATGAGGACAGTGATATAGAGGGGAGGGATGGGGGTGTAGGGTACCTCCAGACATAGATGGACAGCCGGGTGTTATTATTTTAGTCTTCAGCCAGTAAAGTAAGAATTCACAATCTGCATTCATTGGGTTAGAGGCTCTGGAGATAGTCAGGAGGCAGCAATCCCAAAGGACTGGCTTTCCTATCATCCCAGACTCTGTGTTCAGCCTATTTCTGTCATCTCAGGGTAACTCCCTGTCTTATGATGGTTTTCTCTGACCCAGAATACTGTCACCTTTCAGATGGTCTGTGGAGTGAAGAGCCTTCTGAGGACAGAGAAGAAAGAAGCTGTGATCTGCCAGATGTCAGAGACGTCCCGTCATCTACAGAGGACTTCTCCTGGATTGGACTATGGGAGGAAGTGACGGAGCACCAAGGACACCCTGGGATGTAAGGTAGGACGATTTTACCACCACATATCAGATACCGGCCTCCTCGCTACTGATATTCCTGAACTAGTAATGGGACTGTGCAGTGTCTAGGATGTTGTCTCTGACTCAGACACACTCTCACATATTCACACTATACCGGCCTCTTCTCTATTGCTAAGTCTGAACAATCAAAGACTGTGCAGCAGTTTGACATTGCCCCGGCTTCCCCAGCCACTCACACTGGAATGCCAGTGCCTGCATAGCAGTGCCACTTGCATTGGGGGCACACCTGCAGCTCAATCCGGTGCCATGCAGTGTTTGTCTGTTGATGCACACAGTGCTGCTCAACCCGTTCCTCACTTTCTGTTCCCATGATTTGATAGACAGAAAGGAGCCAATGTCTCCCGCTGCTGCCTCTGTGAGCAGAGAGAGAGGAGAGAGCTGCTGTAGACGGGCACAGCGCCTGGATCATGATAGGACTCCGGTAAGTGTAACAACACGTCCCACACTCCGCTTGATTGCTTTCGTCATATGCCACTTCCTCCAGTCTGAATATAGATATCAGATATTCCAACTACTGACAATTAAGAAATAGACAGTACTGGCTGCTGAACATGAACTGTTTATTGAAACACAGGTACACAGAGGTAACACTCGGGACAATCCCCCCTACCTTTGCATTTTGGGGCAGGGTAGACTGTCCAATCAGCAGGGAGAGCTGTTGGAGAAAGTCACCCTCCCTCTTCACAGCACATACACAAACACATCCCATAATACTTTTCTCCCAAGGAAGACAGACACAATAGAACAATGGAATACAGCCACACCCCAAATGCCCCAACAGAGAGCGCACCATAGTATGAGACAATATACAATATATATATATAAACATTCCAGTGTGGTTGTACGGTGAGTCCGATTAGTACAGATCATAGTGGGGTTCTGGGTCACCGTGTGCCCCTATTAGAGACACGGGGTGACTTAGACATAGGAGGTGCATGTGGAGCTGAAACAAGGGTTTCCCAACCTCTCCAAGGGTTTCTAGTTCCACGGCCCCCTCACCCAAAGGGACTCCTGTGACAGGAAGTATAAAGGGGGCTGATGGGGCAATACAGTTACTCTGTCTGAACATGCAACAGGACTAAAGCTGGACCCAAAACTAAGATGCTGCACCCTCAACCACATGCACAAAATCTGTTTGCATGTTCTAAGAAGTTGTCTGCATGTAGCAGAGTAACGCCAAGTCACCAGAATACCAGGCTCTTTGCTGCTGTGTCTGAATAAACAGGACTGTGCAGTAGTGAAGACTTTGGTCCTGACTTAGCCACATGCACACCACAGAATGTCAGCCTCTTTTCTGCTGCACAGTCCTGTTTATTCAGATGCAGCAGCAAAGAGGCTCGTATTTAGTTGTGTGCACATGGCTGGGTTAAGCCGGGTCAATGTCTGCTGCTATATCTGAACAAGCAACAGAACTGTGCAGCAGATTAAAGACTTTAGCCAGACCTTCCCTAGCCCCATGCACACAACTAAATATCAGCCTCTTCTGCTGCACAGTCCTGTTTCTTCATACTCAGCAGTAAAGAGGCTGCCATTGCCTTGTGTGTATGTATCTTAGTAAGACCGAGCCAATGTCTTCTTTTCTGTTATATCTGAACACGCAGACAGGACTCTGCATGTGACTAAGTAAGGCCCGGGATAACATCGCTGCTGCAAACAATGGAATCCTCTGCAGCTGCACAGTCCTGTCTCTTCATACACAGCAGCAGAGGATGGAATTTAGTTGTGTGTGGCTGAGTAAAGCCGTGACAATGTCTTACCTGCTGCACAGTCCTGTTTGTTCACAGACAGCTGCAAAGATGTTGGTCCCGGCTTTAAGCCCAGTACACACTGGTATTTTTTTCTCATTTAACCAGTGTGTTGAATAAAAAAACTGACAGATATCTGTACTAACACAAAGTGATGTTGGTGTGGTGATCTCTCCCGCTGTGCTATTGTATTCTGATAGGAGGACTTCCACCTCCCTGACAGAATACACTGATCAGCACCAGCAACCATTGGCTGCTGGTTTTCCAACATGTCCCTTCAACAAAAGCTGGTCATACAGCTGTACACACTGACCGAAGTTCAGAGGGTTCATCAGGAACTGGAATTGAAGATTTTTTGCTGCTTTATCTGAAGAGGCAAACAGGACTGTGCATCAAGATGTTGGTTTGTGCCTTTTGCTGGTGTGTGCTCCTTGTTGTAATGTGAAATTTGATTGTTTTTATTTCCTTTTTGTTGTTTAGAATTTTGGGCTTAGTGTTTTAAGGTTCAAGTCATTAGGGTTAAATAGGTTTTGGGTTGAGGGGTTAGTAGGGGTAACGCATTTATCCTTTAGTATGGTCACTCTTCTTTCTCCCTTTTCTCCTATCCCTGCTTCTCCTGGATGATAACTCATATCTCTCTCCTCCTCCAGTATGGTCACTCATCCTTCTCTCTTCTCCTCGCTCCCTTACTATGGTCAGTGATCTTTCTTCTCTATCATTCTTCTCTTCCCTGCCCCCCCAGAATGTCAGCTTATCCTTCTCCCTGCTCCCCTAAGATCATCTCTTATCCTTCTCCCTGCTCCCCCAAGATCATCTCTTATTCTTCTCCCTGCTCCTCTAAGATCATCTCTTATCCTTCTCCCTGCTCCCCCAAGATCATCTCTTATTCTTCTCCCTGCTCCCCCAAGATCATCTCTTATCCTTCTCCCTGCTCCCCCAAGATCATCTCTTATCCTTCTCCCTGCTCCCCCAAGATCATCTCTTATCTTTCTCCCTGCTCCCCCAAGATCATCTCTTATTCTTCTCCCTGCTCCCCCAAGATCATCTCTTATCCTTCTCCCTGCTCCCCCAAGATCATCTCTTATTCTTCTCCCTGCTCCCCCAAGATCATCTCTTATCCTTCTCTCTGCTCCCCTAAGATCATCTCTTATCCTTCTCTCTGCTCCCCTAAGATCATCTCTTATCCTTCTCCCTGCTCCACCAAGATCATCTCTTATCCTTCTCCCTGCTCCCCCAAGATCATCTCTTATCCTTCTCCCTGCTCCCCCAAGATCATCTCTTATACTTCTCCCTGCTCCCCCAAGATCATCTCTTATCCTTCTCCCTGCTCCCCCAAGATCATCTCTTATTCTTCTCCCTGCTCCCCCAAGATCATCTCTTATTCTTCTCCCTGCTCCCCCAAGATCATCTCTTATCCTTCTCTCTGCTCCCCTAAGATCATCTTTTATCCTTCTCTCTGCTCCCCTAAGATCATCTCTTATCCTTCTCCCTGCTCCACCAAGATCATCTCTTATCCTTCTCCCTGCTCCCCCAAGATCATCTCTTATCCTTCTCCCTGCTCCCCCAAGATCATCTCTTATACTTCTCCCTGCTCCCCCAAGATCATCTCTTATCCTTCTCCCTGCTCCCCCAAGATCATCTCTTATCCTTCTCCCTGCTCCCCCAAGATCATCTCTTATCCTTCTCCCTGCTCCCCCAAGATCATCTCTTATCCTTCTCCCTGCTCCCCCAAGATCATATCTTATCCTTCTCCCTGCTCCCCCAAGATCATCTCTTATTCTTCTCCCTGCTCCCCCAGAATGGCAGCTTATCCTTCTCCCTGCTCCCCCAAGATCATCTCTTATTCTTCTCCCTGCCCCCCAGAATGGCAGCTTATCCTTCTCCCTGCTCCACCAAGATCATCTCTTATCCTTCTCCCTGCTCCCCCAAGATCATCTCTTATCCTTCTCTCTGCTCCCCTAAGATCATCTCTTATTCTTCTCTCTGCTCCCCCAAGATCATCTCTTATCCTTCTCCCTGCTCCCCCAAGATCATCTCTTATTCTTCTCTCTGCTCCCCCAAGATCATCTCTTATTCTTCTCCTTGCTTCCCTAAGATTATCTCTTGGGGTTAGGATTTGGGTTATGGGTAGGAGGTTAGGGTTTAGGGGTTAGGGTTTCCCCTGGAAGAACAAGGTTAGGACTCAGGGATTGGAATAGGGACCACCCCCCAAGGTCAAAGGTCCTAAGGCGTGTCCCCCAGAGGTCAAAGTTCAAGAGGTGTGGCTGACCCACCAAAGTGTTCCGCCTACCCCAACCAAGTCGGGGCATGAACAAGTCGAGGCATCAGCAAGTTGGGGTAAGCGCTTTGCGTGCGCTACACGAGCACTTTGCGCACATGTTTTTTCAAAGGCGCAGCAGCCAACACGCCCCCGAGTTTCTATGGGGCGAGCGGAGCGATAGCGAGCCTAAAAAATTTTTTTGCCCCTTTTT